>MIEF01010010.1:0-75933 GCA_001870725.1 Taenia solium | reverse complement strand
TTCGAGATGCAAGAGATCTTATAAAAGTGGAAGAGAACGAGCGATCGTAATGCCGAATGCTGTAGGAGTTTTCTACATCTGTTTGTCATTCATTATAAGAACCCTGTAGACAGTTTATAACCACTCAGTGAAATCAACGTAAGAAGTATCGTAAACACGCACTTATTAATACATCCCACCTATACCACAAATCCAACGCAGTGTAATAGCGCTAAGAAGACACCTTTGTGAAATTAATTGGAAAGAAGCAAGTTGCCCTGAAGTTTTACTTACAAGTGCTATTTCCGCGTTTTATGAAACTATCATCAATGTGTGTTAGCCCAAACATTCACTTAATGACCGAGACACCTCTTTTTGTATTCTTCCATGAGTTTAACAAGCAGGTAATTGCCATCACGATAATTCCTTTAAAGGAATAGGGATTGTTGAAATTGGCATGAAATGGTATTGACGAACGTTTTATATATGACACTAAAGTGAGTTGCCTTATCGAAACCCTGCTTGTGATGTTTTCGCGTAGCGAATTGCGTCTGACGTGAATTGATAAGCACTTTTGTTGGAAAAGCAGGCGACCGCCTCTGCTATTGGCTGCCGAAGTTCCACGCACTCAGACCTCCAATTGCACCTTTTGTTGGTTGGTAAAACACGCAAAGTGGTAGACGCACATTTTGAAACTCCAACTACTGATTTCCTTCCATGGCTCAGCCACCATCCTTCTGGTGCAGCACTTTAATGCGGAAGTGATCTCTGGTGCCTCTGGTTCGCCTTACAGTACATTCACAAAGACTACTCTGTAGAGGAGGCTTTTACTAAGAATAGCAGAACAGATTTTAAGGAAGGATTACTCGATTTTAGCTTATTCCTTCCTTACTATTTATCTTCAGTGCTTACTTTGGCAACAGGCAACGTATTGCCCATGAAAATACATGGGATGCAAAGCTACTCTATTTATAGGCATTGGCATAGCGCACTTGAAGCCCAACTACTTCAAGTATTGCACAGATAATAGCTTTAGTGTCGATACCTGCCACCGGGTTCTCGCAAAGGCGTTCACTTAAAGTGTTGGCAGGTAGCATTCGGTACTCAAGCGGTGCAGCACACAGCATCTTCATCAATTACTGCGCCGATGCGCTGCTCATCTTTCGTCACCATTACGCTAAGGATAGTTCAAGTGAGTGGGTAGTGTTATGCAGTCACCTATGAAAAAAATGATTAATATAACTCCTTAATGTCTGCTTCGTGTAAGATCACCCGATATCAAGCATTTCCTCCTTTTTGAACTAAAAAAAGAATCCAAGTGAATCCCGCTGGTTTTGACGTATGAATGAACAATTAGGTCTCCAAAGAAGTCGTCTCCATAGCAAATTATGAAACTGTTATTCTTATGCGCACTATTCTTTTCTTCTACCCATCACAAAGTGTGGGCAATGGGAGGAATAGTTTTCAAAACCTATGACTAACCCATGTAGTTATAATGCTAAATAACATCATAATCTCTGTTTTAGTTGCTACTTTGATGGGCACACTAAATACAGTCCAATTTTCTTTACAGCTGTATACTTGAACAATGGCTTTTTCTGCATTCCCAATAAGGTGCGCACTGGAGTGTTAGTGAATAACCTAGCAGTGTTTTATCAAAAGCTGTCGTTCATCAGAGTAAAGTTCTACCCATCAGTTAATACTGCTTTGACTTCCTTCAAATCCCACTTGTTTTGGCAGACTCTTCCACCTAAGGCAGATGAAAAGCAACGCTCAACTAATACAGGTATCATGAAAGCAGTGGTAAAAAGTGCGGAAAAAGAGGTGTGTGCTGTAGTTTAGTGCTTTGAAGGCTGCATCACTGCAATCACGCAGACGGCCTGCTTCCAGTCGCTCTATTCGAGTCCTCTGCGTCCCAGTTCCCCGCATTGCGAAACGCCAAGCTGTAGTTTGAATACCCTGTTTCATTACGCCTTTTTGGAGTAACTTGAGTTTTTTCATTGTCTAGTGGATGACAACCTAAAAAAGGAAGTTGTGTCATTAGAAGAAATCACATCAAATTATGCTCGCATTACCAAACAATTATTCTAGCTCAGCCTCACAATTAATGAGGTGCATGTTCTCCACACATAGATGTAAATGTAGGAGAATCTAGTGATCAATTTAACCACTTTTGTGGCGAAAGGCTTTGCGGTATGCAACATTTCTTTAAATAATCATGCTGGATGAGCAACATCACCTGTGGATGGGTTTCCTTGCGCATAGGACGAATTAGGGATGTCTTGGAGAAAAACAAGATTCGATATCCAACAGTGTGGATGAGGCATTGAAAGAGCAACTATGGTGAATTGCTCCAAATCCAATTCTCTTACAATGGAAATTTTCTCTTGAAATAAAACCGTATTTTATTATGAACGTACTTCTGAAGTGCCAATTGACAGCTAATGACTTATTAAAAGGAAACGCAAACATTTAGAAATGGTATGTCAAATGTTAAGATGTTCAGTAAACTTCCCGCGTGTATTCCTATGTGGAATCAAATGCTTCGGTGGGCTCACTAGATTTCGGCTAGGCTTGAACAGCTTCAGATCACAAACAGCCATTTGTTCACATTACGCCGTACTACAAGACACGAATGTACCCACCATCAAGCAGCCCCATTGTAGCACAATCCTGCCCTGCACTTCAGGAACACCCACCATCGAGGTAATCGGTTTCCTCAAACTTTTAAAAGTTCCTCCCTAAATTATCCGAAAAGCTTCTCATGCAAATATTCTCTGCTGTGGTGTCACTAGTTTCGTGGATTACTTGATTGTTTTACCCATCATTTAAGCTATTCGGTCAGAAAGGGTTTTGTAATGCACATAAGAATCCTGCTAATACCATCATGCCAGCGTTTTGATTATACCATAGTAATCAACTACTTTCGACATACTTGATAGCGGGAAATGACGCAATTGTCTTAAAAATAAGTAAACTGGTAATTAAGCACAAGAGGACTTCGTGGAGGATGCTTCAAGCCAAATTCCACTTCTTGAAACTGACGGATGATAGCCTTATATATTTATTCTGATCTACTTATTCGCACGCAAATCATTTCATGTGCTCCATCGTAGCAATGAATTCACAAATTATGTTAGCCATTTCCATATGCATGTACCTCGGCTTAACTTCGGTGCAATGAAAGCCATGAAGTGATGAATAAAACAATTGTAGTCCTGGTTAGATGTTCACAAAACACAAGTTAGGGGAAGCAATTCGGTTTTAATGAAGACGAGAAATTAACCGATAAAGCATTTTCCAGGTCCAAACAAATTTTGCATATTTTCAAAAATTATCAATCCAAAATATTTTGTTTTATTACTCATTTGAAAAAAATGAAAAAATATAGTGATATATGGTACTCCTATACTCATGATATAGGGTACTAGGATTGTACAGATCTTATTTTACATTATCGAGCAACGCGACCGTTTTTTGGTTAGCAAACCAGCACCGATCAGAGCGGCTTTAGCGAAAACATCATCAAGACCATCCTAAAACAGAACAGCATTGACTTTAAAAGAAAATTTTCCCCAAACAAACTTCAAGCCTGTAATGGTACTCTGTCATAAAGCAAGGCCCTAATGTACATCGTTTCACGTCAGCAAGGCAGTCATGCCTGAAAATTGGCAATCAAGCAATCAAAATTACGTTTTAACCATAATGGGAAGTGGAAGCAAACGTACATTTGTCAAAGCTGAGCATTCTACATATTGCACCGCTCCAATTTCTTTTGCAAGCTTTTTCCCTTCAGAATACGATATTGAATTCATACCGGGCTTTAAGCGAACGTCGGTTTTACAGCCAACTAGGAGAATTGGTGTTGTCGCACAAATAGCTCTAATATCTTGAACCCACTAAAAACAGTGAGGAATTATTGCTTAAAGCGTGAATAAATGTACTAGTAGCAGGGTAATCTTGTGAGCTAATTGCACACAAAACCCAAAACCCCAATTATTAATTTCTCTTACATCAACGACTAAAAAAATACTGATGGAAATTTAAGAGCTTTTTGAAACCAGTTGACAACTGATTACCTTAAGGTTAATGAATCTCCCTTTAACGATGAGCACGTGAACACGTTTCTCCATTAAAATAAAATACAGCAAATATGATAATCCAAACAGGCAAGCATTACAATGTGTAGGTGCATTTGATCATGATATCACAACTCGAAAAACCTAAGCTAGAATTCAGTAAGTAACCTTTACCTTGTTTGCGACGTTAGAGAAGGAACTTCGAAGATCCACGGCGAAACACAATACAAATACGCCAGCACCATGATAAACCTGCCTTCTGAGTGCCTCATACCCCTCTTGGCCTGCTGTATCTACTAAACTAAATTGATATGCAGTCTTTCCTATTTCAATAGGCACTGTATAATTGTCGAACACCTGGAAGGTCATATTAGACGGAAATTTACTGTCGGCAAATAAGATTGAGGAAACGTGCCGGTCGCCTTCTTCATTAGTAAGCAAGTTTTTCCGACCGCACCATCACCAACGAAAACGCACTTAATGGTAGAAAGAGGCATGAGACAACCACGATACCAACTACACCGGTCGTATACTGATTACGATCTTGTGCACTCCTGCTTCAAGGTTTCTTGAAAATTAAAACAAGAGCCAGTTTTTGATTTTGTCAATAAATAGTAGTGTGTGCAACCTACATATCAACAATATGAAGTTTCCAAAACCAGTATAAAAAGCCTTAATATTTAGCAGACACGAAACTCTGTGACTTGAAGTTCGGAATTAACTTATCCTAAGTGCTTTTGCTATTCTTTATTACTAATTTTTTAAAAAGACACCATTTTATTAGCAAGGTTTCTGAGTCTTGACATTGGCGCGTATCAAAAACACTAAAATGGCCACTGAATCCATTAATTTGGGTCAATAATTTGCACGCATATTTTGAGGCAAGATAATAAAGGCTCGTATTTCATACAGCATCACTTTGTACGTTTTAATGCTGCACTATGTTTGTTGTCTGTTTATGAAGAGGGGTCTTCCCTTATTATCCTCTTTTCTTCTTCCACCCCTGCTACTAGAAGGCTGGGTGTTCCGAGGCATCATTTTTATAATACAGGCGGGGAAGTATGATAGTGAAGTGTTTATGACTGGGGAAACCCTGATTTCTGAGTGGAACCACGTGCGTCCACGACCAAGTTGAAATCCTCTTTCCACCTACAAAGCGCATTTAAGGAATATAAGTAGCATAGTTTGCCTCTCAGATTTGGTTGAGGGCCATATGGCATTTGGACTGTGCTACTAGCCTCAATCTCTTCTGAAAGTCTTGGAACACTGCAATGCTATTGCGAAAGTTGTGAATACTACGAAATAAGCACATCTATAATCATACTGGTTGCATCCCCATGCCTACTTTTGCACTCACATAAGCGGATAGACCGTGCTGGTTTTATTTTTCCATACTCCTGGAGATAATAGTACTGTCTTAGGATTTGGATGTCTTGAATGTGGCCAAGTTGTTAGGGTAGTACCATGAACTGCATTTTAATTTTTTCGTCTCTATGTAAACCCTACTGAACAAGTGTGAACGCTCTCGCTTCGTTACCGTCGCGCGATCCTCTGTCCTCGTTCGCTTTGAATGCACGCTATTCAATTTCCCCTTCAATATCTTTATCAGTATTGCACATGGCGCGGTGAGTTTTCTAGGACAAGTGGTATGTGTTAACTGAATTAGTTCGAGGCCATGCATCTATGGTTATATAGTTTGCCTTAGCAGAAACAAGTTGGTTATGTTCTTCTTTGATCCTTGACTATTTGCTGGTACTTACAAAAGCGCTTTGGCTTGTCTCACATCTAATTACGGCTTAAAGAAGTCGAAGCAAATGTTCGCCTTAACGTGATCACTTCGCAAGCCGCCATGTAGTCACAGATGGTCACACGACCACCCACAAAGTTCTTAGTTGGAGTGATTGGTGCCCTTGATCCAGTGTTGAAGGAGACTCTCCGTCACTCTTAAGGCCAAATTACTGACATGCATGGCTACAACAACTTTGCACTGGCAATTACTACTTGCCACATATCTACCTCCTCATTTCATCCGTATGGTAGCAGTAATTACCCGAAATTCCTGGTCAGCGCCAGTGCCGATGGTAGCACTATTCATGATAGGCATAAACAATATAACCTCACACCCATTGCACACTCTTCCAGGTGGCCATTAAAACCATAATCCACACCTACAGCTAACTGATGCTCTCTTGATGTCAGCCCTCTTTAATCCTCAAAAGTATTATAGTGCAATATCCCATCATTGGCGTTGGCTTTCTTTTGCGTTTCTACCTCATTATGCACATACTCTCGCTCTTCGTTCTAGGGAAAGATGCCATTGCTTTACCGCCTCATAATAAGTTCTCATTACTTCTTGCTCAGTCCCTCGGCATTGCATAACTAACTTCCCCTTTGCCCCACAAACATGACGTCTTGTAACATAGTAACACAACTAAACCCCTCAGTCCTCTCCGTTTCAACGTGACTAAGACGCCTACTCCCACAAAAGTCCGAAATATCTGACTGGAAATTCTACCGCATGCTAAATTCAAGTACACTTCAACAGTCTGTGGTCTTCGACTCCCAACATGGTATCCAAAAAGCAACTTGCAAAGATTCTTACCCACCCGACCGTCTAGATAAGTACTTTATCCCAGACTCACACTTCTTTTCGCCCTTTCTTTCCTTTTTCCAGAATACATTTGGTCTGAACCTAGCCTCAGATCCCTATGCCTGTAGAAGACGTCTTCAAAATGATCAAAACGCCTTTTGGTTGCCTTGAATTTGTAAGAGTACCATTTGGTCCGGCAATGCTGGACAAACATTCAAAGGGTTCTGTGACCAAGTAATCTTAAGGCAATCATTCGCCTTTTGCATGTATTGAAGATAGTCTTGCAGCCACAGGAAACTCCAATGAAGCGAAAAATGTATTTAAATATTCTCTTCATTCAACTAATCTGGATAACAAATAACGCTAACCATTGTCAGTACAAAGCGATGTCATCGGTCACCCCCTGAACATATTATTCACTCACTCGGCACTATTCGCCTACCAAAAAAATTGTTCCCCACCATGAGTTACGCACTTCCAATACCTTCCTATCGACTTCTTTTCAGCTTCCTCAACTACTATAGTCGTTGCAATCCTCCCGTGCTGATAGTGACCAAGCAGTACTGCACTAAAGTACTGCTTTGCCTAAACCAGTAGCATTAAAGTACTAGTCCACATTGACCGCTACCCCTCTTTCAGCTTCCTCAACCAGCGTAGACGCGGGTGCAAAACCTGCTATCAACCATTTCAGACAAATCTACAGGGGTCCTGCCTTTACGCTGAAGAAAGAGCACAATCTTTTGACGTACGTGGCACACTGCACCAAGTCGCCATTCACCAGGAGCAATAAGACATTCAGACTAACATAGTTTACTACTGGCGTATGGTTTGTCGGAAGAAACTGGAATATCCCAGCTGACCGACAGTCCCAGATTGGACTACGCCAATATGGCTTAATACTTTCGACCTAGCAGCAACAGTCCTGTAATAATATTCGTCTCACAACTTCCTTTTATCCAGAGAGATACAACAATAACTTGCGAGGCCTCAGCTGACAAGCCCTGGCCTTTTGTCCCAAAGTCCGTCTATAGCAAGGTTTTGAACAACACAAGTATTCGCGCCACGACGGAAATCATAAGCAGCAAATCATGTGCAACAGTAGAGAAAGCCCTACATTCCCTTCAAGCAAAGTAAAATGCATCGATGCACCAAATACGCTCATAGTGAACTTATCTTCTGTATATCTGCGTTTTAACCACACACCAGGGTATTGTTGGTCTACTTCTTAATTCCATCAGACTCACTTATATCCCGATCGTTTTACGCGTTGGTACCAGACCACTCTATGAAGAATGCATTTCCAGTTATGGTAACCCAAACCATAGTCGACTATAGAATTTCTTCGTTTGCAGTGCTTTCCACATTCACTCCCCCCTCCACTCAAAGATTTACAACCCTTAATCGGATACGATGGCACAGAGGCAATTGCTTACAATTCCATCATCATTCATCACCAAACGAAAATCATCATTGTGTCCAACTACCTAAAAACACGAAATATTTTTTCAATGGCACTACTAGAGAGCTTGACCCTCCTGCGTGCGCACTCAGACTCGCGAGGGAGGAGAGCATAGAAGTCTCTAAACAAAAAAAATAATTCCCATCCCATTTCTCCCAAGCCTATGCTATTTCTCATTGACTCTAAAGAATAAATCTGCCCTGTAAAGACAAAGAGTATAAAGGCCAGAAAAAAGAAGGTATTCGAGTAAAGCTGAACAACAGTGGCAGCACCAGCGGACCTCCCTCCTTTCAAAGACGGCAAGAACACGTTGAGGACTGGCTCAACACCGCAAAGTTCAACTTCTATCTCTACCTCTAGTGGCTACGAATAGTCCTTTTCTCCTCATCCTTTCCTAAGACCTGTCCTCGGTCGAATCGATGCCAGGATCTCCCACGACTCCGACATCGACCAATGCTGCGAGACCTTAACGCAGCAGACCCTCACCAGCCACTTTTCCGCCGCCACTGAGAACACGGCGAGGAGGGTGAGGAATGCGCTAGTCATCCTCGACATCTAGTAGAGCGTGCCTTTCTAGGCTCTCCTCCAAACAGGGTCGCTGAATGGATAACTCTCCAGTCCAGGCACGGAGTCCGACCGCTCATGGTGGTTGATAAGCTCCGCGACGTAACAACCAACTCGCTCAGTCAGCTGGTACAGTTTGCAACCATAAAGTTTCACAAACTCCACCCCACAACGTCGCATCACCAGACGTCCAACAGATGACCAACCCCAACACCCTCATGTCGTTCTCCTTCGCGCTACGCCCCAAAACCCCATGTCTCCTCCTATTCCCTATCCCGGGCATACTAGGAGGACGTTCCTGCAGTTTCCTTCTTAACCTGAGTGCAACCAAATCGGTGTCAAATCTACAAGGCTTCCCAGCCTTTGCAACAAGATCCGCATCGTTTCCCCTTCTACAGGGGAGATGATGTCAAAAGGGAGACGTCGTTAGAAGTTTGCATGGGGAAACAAACCTAGACAGTGAAACTTATTGTATGACCGGAGTTGGCGTGGAGCGTGGTACGTCTGATGTGGACGACCCTAGTCGGTCTATCCGCAAAGCACTGTGTAATCTACCTCGATAATAGAGGTATTCGAGAGCACAACGCTAACCTGAATCAAGTGCTGGACCGCCTCCGAGACGCTGGATTGGTCCCAACTCAAAGAACTGCCATTTTTTCAGCCTTCTCTTAACCTTCTGCAACACACAGTCTCGTCATGTGGCATGGCGGTCACCGAAGACTGTGCGAAACAAACAAAGACCTGGTCAACACCAACCAATTTGACGGAGCTCCTCAGTCGCCCACGTTTGGCAAATTACTACAGACGTTTTGTTGAAGATTTTGCCAAGACTGTCGATCTGCTGCATAAATTAGCCGAAAAGCAGGCGAAGGAGAATTTCAGGTGTGCGAACGAGCGTGATGAGGTGTTCAGAGGGCTGAAGCGAACCACCTGCTCCGTACTGATCCTGGCGCTGCCAAACTTCGAAGTGGGCGTTCCACAGTTTGCACTGGATATAGACGCGAGCGATGTAGCCTTGTGAGGTGTACTTTAACAAAGAGACAAAGAAGAAGGAGGACTCGTCATCGCTCATGCGAATACCGGACGCAGCGAAAGAACGGGCCAGAAAAGGGCAATACAAATAAGCTCTTTGCTACACAGAGAATGGTCAATTTAGACACTACCTGGTAGCGATGAGAGTCATGGTGTGAATGGAATTGACAGCCTTTGTTTAGATAGTTAAGGTTATATGATAAAAACTAGCACTAATGAATGCTAGAAGCAAATAAAATTGTGCTTTCTCGCTAATAGTCTTTAGGTATGGTGAATAGAATAGGCTATTTCGGACAATTTTGTAGCAACAGGGGTATTTAATATGCATTTAAATATTTTTAAATTTAATAGACCGTAATAAACTTGTTTTTAACCCACTTTCGAATTTTTCTGATTAGATTCATTGTTTTATTAGATCGCATACAAGTACACGGTTGAGAGCGGTTGGTTTGCGTTTTGTTTGCCAGGTCTTTTTGGGTTTTGATGATTTGTTTTTTTTTTGGATTGCGGACTGCTTTCCCAACGCTTGCCTAATATGGTTTGTCTGGGTGTTGTTTTTTTTGTATTCGTCGTTGTTTTTTCGTGAGTTGTTATTGCTTCACTTCGAAGCCCTGGTTGTCGGTGTTGCTGTGGCCCAAGTTCAATTAGTGTTTTTTGTCAACTAAATATCTGGACGTACTGTGCTGGTATAATTGGCACTACGTAAAAATCTATTACAATATAGTTCCTATTGGTGTTACTTTGTCGGTTCTATGGCGTTTAATGGAATCAGTTGTTTGAACTTTTGGTTGAGTTACTGTAGTTTTTTGCCATTTTTGACTATCTTTTACTATTCTAAAATTAGCGACCCAATGCCTCGAACTCACGCAAATGTCATCCCGCGAACACCTGGGGGTGTGCACTTTAAATTCTCCGATATCTCCGCCGATGAAATCGAGTTTGATGATGAGGTTGCAGTGAAGTCCTCTGTGTTTCGCGGAGCACCATATTCACCTTCCAAGGATTTAGGGACCTCTTTTAGTAAAAATGCCAAATCGGTACCGAGAAATCCTTCAAAGTAGGGGTTCGCTCCATTCTGATTTCTTTCAGATTCGTTTTACGAAAGTCTACGGATTTGAAGAAAATTAGGCGGATCGATGACAAAATTGAAGCCATTCTGTCGAGCCCGATGGTAGAAGTTCGTCGTAGACCTGTGAGGCAGTCGAAATTATTCACTTCTGACTGTAGGTTGTCCATAATTGCTCTCACCTCAATAGTGGATTATGAGCGCACTCCGATTCGGGTACCAAGTTCAAACGACTTGGTGGCAGTCAATAGTCGTCGCATGTCCGCCATCGTGATGTCGAAATTCGCTTCATTTGCTCATTCCTTATCTTTTTCGGAAGGTAGTCAGGCGGTTGTGGTTCCTGCTGCATTTAATCGCCGTAGGACGACCGGGAATCCTGAAACGCCCCTTCGCTATCCCACTCGCTCGGGGTGTGTTGCTCTTTAATATGTTGGTGATTTTGCCAATATCTCATCGTTTTTCCATTTGAGATGGTTATTGCACATGCTCAGTACCTTCAAGCTGAAATTTACGCACCGGAGCTCCATTCGGTGGATACGCAAATTTTGAAGTGCCTTTACTGGTTTAGGTCGTAGCTAATCGACCATCGTTTATTTTTCTAGGTTCAGTTCACCTAAATGCAAAAACACTCCTACCTCACCAGTAGGGAATGTTCCCTTACATGAAGGATTAGAGGCCATGGATATCGACAGCGTGAACGATTGTGAAAATGTACCTCCTCCCGAGAAAGCAGAGGAATCTTTCCACGATTGTCAACTCGCCTTGTCATCACAAATAGGCGAAAGTCAGCTTGTCTCTCCAAAGGAACCAACCTCGGTTGGTGAGTTTCGTGTGCTTGTCCGTCTGGAAGCCTCACGTTTGTCATCTGCCAAAGCAGCATGGGAAGATGTCATGGCGGAGGAGGGCGAATCAATCCCTGAAACTGGTACGTATTTAATTCTTCCGACTCCTCATCTACGTGGTACCATATACTCATGTTTGTTTTTCATTAGCTGTCAGCAGCATCCGCGCAGCTGTCGGCAAGTGCGGTTTGTTGCTCAACAAGAAATTCCCCTTCTTCTCTTCTCTCGTTGATTTGACGGAGGATTCTCTTCGGCAACAACAATATGAAGTAGACGTAACACCCCAACAGCGTGCCACTATAAACGACCTATTGGGGATGTGGGCCATAATATCCCAACAGATCGCTGACATTGATAAGTCCTTTGAAAGACTGCGCAGGTGGCGGGAGGTCTCTGGTTGGGCCTTAAACACTCCGCCAGTTACTCCTGCTAGAACCACTACTCCTCCTGCCGTTGAGAAAAGGAAAGGCGTTGCGGGCTCCCGTTTGCCCGGGCCCATCAAAGCTTTCGACCCTGATGCCCTCTCAGCCACGGCTGCGCCAAAGTTGAAGCCTAAGGGCACGCTCAAGGTTGTGCTTATTATTTGTCATCTTGCAACTGGTTTGGTTAGCTCAATTGGTAACTGGTCAACGATTACTGCTTCAGCGTGCTGTTGTGTGATTGAATCACTAAAATATTTTGCAAAAACCAGCTTATTTGTGAGCAATGGATCGAGTACGATATTTTTTTTGTTCTTTAAGCGCCTGCTTTCACCGTCAAGTAAATCTAAGGCCCCGAAACTACCAGTCTCCAAGCCGTTGCGACATTCCAACTTTTCACTGTTCAGAGCACGGATGCTGGCCAGGAGGAAATTGGGGGTAAAAGATGGAGTGGAGGACGCTTCTCAAGTTATTTCTCGGAATCGTGACTCTCTTGGTATGCGAAGTTGCTATTTATTGTATCGTTTGTGGTCCAGTGTCCTACTTCTGCTTTTTTTTACCAACATTGTGATTTTGTTCCGATTAGCTACATTTTATTTCGACCTTTTGCGTCTTTTATGCAGTTTTCCTCCCAAATAACGAAACATTTTCTAGTTTCTGGTAAATGTTGTATTTGGGATGGTGGATCATTGCACAAAACTGGAAACTCTGTGTTGCCCTTATGTTGCTTCTTACATTATTTGTTTGAGGAGCAGATTTCAGTATTAAATTTCTATGCTTGTTCGTACGTTCACGTTGGTATTCAGCAACCACGTCAAAGCGCAGTCAACCCCCTCAAATGTCCGCGGTTGGAAGACAGGGTCCCAACACTATCGTAAAAGAAGGGAATACTCCATTTAAGATTCCGCGACGCGGAAGATTGTCAAAATCGATCGCTCCAATAGCTTCCTCGGCGAATGAACCAGCGCCTCTCGATACATCTTTCAAAACTTCAAGTGACAGAAGCGAACTGCAGTTGGGTGGTACTTTGGCGTGTGACATAACATCACGAAACGGGCGACAATCAAAGACACCAAGGCTGTCCAAAGGCACAGAGGGAAATGTGGACTCTGTTCTTGAAACCCCAATTGAGTTAGTTTGTGTCTTTTCAGCACAAGTTTCGTTTTATCAGCTTTGGCAATCAGTAGCATTTTCAAAGCCTGTTTATTTATTTTTAAATTGAAAAAGTTGACGTCTTTACAATTGAATTGAATTTCTCCTAACGTGGTTTGTGTAGGCTACTTCCACCTTGTAACGCTTCTGCTAATGCGACTGAAATGGATGTTACTGGCGATTCCTTCGTTGTTCCCCATTCGCGACCTCGGAGGCGCGTTTATAAGGAACAGGTCAGTATTTCAACACCGCAGTCAGCGGTTACTATCACCACTTCGCGCCCCTTTTCACCGTCGTCGCGTCCAGCTACGGGAACACCACAGCCTCACTTGTCACGCTACCTGAAGGCAGCACGCGACATTTCTTTGGGACATTCTCCACTGTCAAAAAACCTAATAGTGACGGCCAGTTGTGGCAACAAAGGCATGGTCAGCACCTCGTTGGTCAGTCTCACCGGCGGAGGTAAGAAATCGGTGCGCTCCGCAACCCTTGCATTAGTCTCCACTCCGGACGGTAGTTCTAGGCGGGCCCTACCTGCCACTCCCCATACGTCACATTCGGTTGGTACGTTCTTATGCATATGATCTCTACTCTCTCCTCGTCTTTGGTGTATACATACGCAATCTCAATGGGCCTTTGGTAAATATTTTAAAATATTGGGGATATAGCTGTTTCCTCAGATCGACTTGAAGATAAGTCACTGTCAGTATCGTGTTTCAGTTATTTGTCTCGCTCATGAAGTCGATCCATGCGCTTTACTTAGGCAATGTCGCGGCCGTGTTGACCGCTGTTGATATTTTACTTTTCTTGGACTGGTCTCTGTTATTATTACCTGAATCCATGCTCTACTATTGAAAGCTTAGTAGAATGAAATGTTTTCTGCCTCATGGTTTACTACAGTGCCACTCGGTTTTTAAGGTTTTTGTGGTCATGAGTTTTGTTTTCTCTTAAGGTACCAAGCTTTTAACAGTATTTTTTAACTGCTTTTAGGTCCGCCTCATCGTGTTTCTCGACGCACTCGACGTCAGCGTGCCTCGATTCCTTCACTCCCCCTAAGTACTGCAGTTTCCCCTTAAAACTTGGTGTTCTGGTCGATTTCGCCATCTATTTATACGCAGTTTTACCGTCAACTTTATGCTTCCTACCATTGTTCCTCTATTAACATCAGTTTTGGTAGTCATTGTGGTTATGGCTATTGAAATTTGTGCCCGAGACGATCCTTTTGATACGCCACAGGTATCTGCTCTGAAGAGCATGTGTGCATTGTTTCGTGATCCATTATTTCTTTCTTGGTTCCTCGAATTTTAAGCAAAAATAGTAAATCAATTGCCAGTTTGGGTGAGTGCGGTGGGAGTGTTCCTGACCCAGCCAATGCTTGTTTTTGAGTGTCGCACTACAAAGGTTCACACTTTTCCGGTGCTTTGTTCGTGTTTCTGCCACGCTATCGATTGCATGGTGTTTGCGCGCCTCGCAGAATGCTCCATAGTGGATCATTTTCTCAATTCGCGCTATTTCGATGTGTAGTCCGTTTGATCCAACATTTTAGGATGGTGGGTGTGCATGTTGTCCTGAGTCGCGCCAAGGGTAGTTACACTTAGGGCTCAGTCGGTGTCGCTACTCAACGTATTGCACGTCGCCAGAGCGCAATCCGCCACTGAATGTTGGTGCTGCGAGTGCGATTTTGCGCCGTTCAACGAATGTACTTCACACCACACTCACGGTTACTGAACAGAGGACGTTGAGAATATGATTGTAAATCGGGAAGCTGCATTAGGAATTCGCGCGCATGATTTCCCAAATTGAGGAACAAGATCCCCATTGCTACTTTTGGATCTCGGCCAAACTGCCACGCATAACTGGGCTTTAGGTGGTAGCTGCCGATGAAAATTCTCATTTCCTCTTAATATATTTCCTCATCAAGCATTGCAATGCCGACAAGCGCTAGCCGAGATGCCAACCAGTGTGGCCGCTTGTACTGCCGTGAGCCAATTGGGCACTGATTGGTCAGCTCCAAGGCTAGGCCAAGTGCGTTTCTTACAATTCAGCAGCAATGGTGGTCGAATTTAGACAAGTGTATAATTTTTGTTGTTACTCATTAATGCTTACATTTGCCTCCGTTGAAATTGACCACTAACTTCATGTGCACAGATACATCCTATTGATGTGGTTTCACATCACTTGAGAGGTGGGAATGCTGTCAAAAGGTAGTAAACGTTGAATGCTACCGAGTCATGTTTAACTTTTTAGTCACTTTCCTAACTTGATGCTCAGGACATTTTAACGTTAGGTAAGGCACTTCGGCATTCTTTAAAGCATAGCTGGGAATTGAGGCTCGAACACTATTTGCCTTGTAAGTTTTTTTAATAAAGTTTCTTGGAACAAGAAAACTCGATTCATGCATTGTGGTCGGTCCGTTTGGCACGGTCACTTTGCCATAAGCTTGTAGGCTTTTGTGATGCGTTGGTGTTAGATCTAGATTTTGGTAAAGGGATATTTAAGTGTTCTACCATTTTACCTTTTTCAAAGTGCTGGTCCCTGAGTCATGTTATTTGCTCCCAGGTCCTGCTGCAGGTCGGGTATTACGTTTTCTTCCGCCTTTAGCGAAGTCTTGGAGCGTTACATTTTCCTCACGTCCAAGTTCTTTCTTTTCCGGCCAATGTATGCAAACAGTTAGGATGGCTGAAATATCGAGTAAAGCTTTCCACTCAAGTTGGCAACTTCATTTCGACTCTGACGTTGACTGTGCGCGTGGGAGACCATAAAATCGTTTGTGTTCGCCCTAAACCTGTTCACACTGTTACTTTACCCGGACTGGTTGCTTACAACTAGTGGAATGCGATTTGAAAATGCCTGGAAGTTATTTATAAGCAGGTGTTAAAATTAGCTCCATTCATTACAAAGAGCACATAACTTCCAGGGGTGTCTCAAAATTTCAGTCGCTACTTGACACCTTTTGTGCACTTGCCGACCCGATTCCCACTCTTAAGGCCTGATTTCCCTGAATGCTTCAATCGTCATAATGTTCAATACTGTGCACATCGCACTTATCGAACCAGACTACCACCCAGAGAATCTCTCCACTTTACAGTTTATTATCTCCTACATTGCTGAAGACGCCCGCTAAACTTGATCACTGTTTGTGCACCTACTATCGCCTGACTTGGTTACGTCGTCCGCATGCACACACACAAATACTTAGTCCCAGGGTCTCTACATTCACGTTTTCTCTCACCGGTGCTGTACTAAAGCCATGGGAGAGTGAAATGCCAACTCTCGCTCAACATGGAGCGTGAAGTAGTGACTTATCCTTCCACCTGGAGGTTATTTGATAAAATCCACCGGGTAATCTTCGGACTAGTTCTCGTCCTCTCACTAGGAGCTAAGCTGGCTCGTGTTCATCTTAAAGCATCCTCGATATGCTTAAGAAGATTGCAGTAAACGTCCATTGGACTCGTACAAATCAATTTCGTCTCTGTGGACGAAACTATTGGAAATCACTCATTAATCTATTCGTTATCAGGGACTCAGAGGTGAACCTGTCGCAGATATTTTATATTCAATTTGACGTCACGCTTCTCAAAAACTAAACAGTGTAAATACCCCCAGATGCAGTGCATTGTGCACCTCTTTTAGTGGTTCAAACTCAATCAACCTTCTGTGACACTATTCGGTGGAACCATTTATCGCGAACTGATGAGGGGCGCATGTTATGCCGGTGGCGGGAGTGTTAATGCCTTTCCGGATCACTGTATTTTGTTATTCACGACCGCAAAAACATTCCTCGTATTTTTAATCCACTTTGATTAGCTGTTTGCCTCGATATGTCACAGTAATACCTTTGTTTATCCGCTAAGAACACTACTTGAAATTTATTTTAAAATTTTGATCACGTTTTTGTCGAGTCAATATGATTGACTGTTATGGCATCGAGTAAAATTGCCAAGTTTATGGATGAACATTTTCGCTGTGTCTGCTATTGCAAAAGAACATTCAAGAGATGCTTTGGAAATAGGAAATAATGCCGATAGAAGTACCTATTCCCATGGAATGAGAGTTTTTTAAGAAGTCAACGTATTAAAATCCCATATCTAATGCATTTGAACAACTCACGATTTTTCTATTACTTCAGTTTTTGCAGAAACTCATTCGAACTTG
Organism: Taenia solium; assembly: GCA_001870725.1. Classification (NCBI taxonomy): domain Eukaryota; kingdom Metazoa; phylum Platyhelminthes; class Cestoda; order Cyclophyllidea; family Taeniidae; genus Taenia; species Taenia solium. The sequence continues at coordinate 58,596 of MIEF01010010.1, read as the reverse complement.
AGATAATCAGGGAATTTAGAACCCTGTTGCGAAATACATTTAATTTTCATATATTTAACTTGCACAACGCTGTATGGTCATTACTTAAACATTGATAAGGATTTTGGGTATTTGTAGGTGATTTGGCTTAGCAATTTACGAAAATAAGCTTGTAGATCATTGTAGTTTGTACATGGAAAATACCAGTAAGAAGTGATGTCGTATTAGCCGAACTGTAATTATTCATGGAGAAATAACCAACATGAATGCCTATTGTAAGTTGCAAAACACAAATGCATTCATAAATCTCCTTATTAATGGATCTGGGTTAGTACTCTTTTTAAATAAGTTTATAATCCAAAAAGGAGTATGCAAGAACACCAATTCCTGTGTTGTACATAAATGTTGACATCTGGGTTCAAACCTTTGAACCGAGAGGGTCAGATGGCAGAGGACACTGTGTTCGCGCTGGTGCAGATGTTGCAACGACACTGAATGCAGGTGTTCTGGCCATTGCACCAGGTGATCTGGGCTACGTCACCCCCGAGCGCATGACACAGTCCGAGCTAAAAGGAAGAAGAAATGGACAACTATAAGCCGCCTCTGATAATTATAGGCAAACTTATCCGTGGGACAATAAGGTTAAGCCTTTACATAACACGCGGCCTCGTCGTTGAAGTTTAACCATTTTATTCTCCTCAGTCGGTAACCATTTTCGTCGCTGACAATTCCTCAATGCCGTTCATCATTATTCATACTCTGTAGCAATGATAGAAGTGCACGCCGTGTCTGATGTTGCGCTTTTTCTAATTGCGGTGCTAGTAGGAATAACTTATGGCAACAAATAGTTAATAATTAGGAGTGGAAACAGTTTAGCTGACTTGGATTTCCATCTTAGATGTAATGGCATTTGTGTGAATCAGGCCAATTACTACTGTTTGCTTTTGTTTTTTTAATTTTACGCCGAGTCTGGATAAGCACTATGCCAACAGATATGCCACCACTTTATGAACCAAAAGCAGGGTAGTGAAGGTTAATCGCCATAGCAACTGGTGAATCTATTTAATGAAGAAAGTAAAAAATGCAAACTTGGATCTTTCATTCAAGTGGCGGTCGAATTCTCACTTATACAGGCAAAGCCATTATTTGACGCCAAAGTGCCTTTAAAGCTGCAATGAGCAGGCAGAACTTAAAGCCAAAATCGCGCTTCTAATTGGACTACAGAAAACCATGCCTATTTTAGTTATGAATGCTGGCCTCTATCTTCATTGGTGTTCGCTGATCGGTGGCGATGACTGCGTATTAAGCAAAACTTCTAATCTGTTTCAAAATAGTCTAGCTTAGTTTAATTCAACAGTTTGTGAAATTCAGAAGTTTATCCTTGGAACTCGTGTTTAGAAATGCCACTAGCCTTCCTGGTTGGCATCTAGTGCCAGTCTGACTGAGGAACGTACTAAAGTAATATTAACACCATCTCACAAAAGTGGCCACCACTAAATGCATTGACTCTTAGCGTTCTCGCCTTCTCGGTTTCGCTGCTGCTCTCTAAGCTTGAAATTAATGTTTAACGCTATCAAATTAGCACGGGAATTGTCACTCGACCTTTAGCCCTTCGGTGCTACCATGTTTCCTCCATGGTTTAGCTCTGCAAATCACGGAAAATCTCGAAGCTTCAGCGGCGTATCAAAAAATCTTCCAATGTCATCCACTGTGACTGTATGGGACAACGGTTACCTCTTACCTAATTGCTCTCTCCTGCTCCACATGGAATTTGCTAATTCCCAGGAAGTAGTATTCCCACATAGGTTTTGGGAACTGCATAAATTCAAGTAACGAAATTGGGCCAGCTACCGTGTACGCAAAGTATGTAATCTGGTGAAGCAGACACCAAATATTTTCTCTGAAGCATCTCTCAGAGCAGATTTGCTGCTTTCTAAGCAGTGCATCATCGACTCCCACTACAGTAATACGAAATCGGGTTACAAATACAGCTACATTTCTATACACTTAGAAAGCCTGCAATTTGTAAATACCGCCATTTCCAACACGAGTTCATCGGAGCAATAGGCATGCTTTGAAAAGTAACGGTCAACTGTTTTCAATGCATGCATTGAACATGCGATGACAACCGTTTTTTTTCCATCAAAAACGGTGAGATCGAGAAACTCGACCATAACCCAAGTAGCATCTTTGACTCGAATTGTTATTTGTTTGACAAAGCATCCTGTTCTACCACACCGAGTTGAAACCAACAGGGAAGTACTTACGCACCAGCCCTCCTATTAACTAAAAATCAAGTACACTGAAGTAGCAACATTAATAGTAATTCTGCTTAAATGTTAACGCCCTTAAATGGGAATGTTGTGCCATTTCTTAGCCATCTTCGGTGGTTAGAATTTCACTGACCTATTTTCCAGCTTAGTTAACCCACCCTTGGGAGATCAGGGAGGCATCTGCACCATTTGCATCATCCGAGTAGAAATTGATTTTCATCAAGAGGGCCAAATTCATTTCGTCGACAAATTACCTCGGAACGCATTGCCAATGTGAGAGGACTGCTCCCATTAAGAGGTTATCAGCCTGTCCGGACTAGAGATCACTTGCAACTGTAGATGTGAGGTGATCACCTTTGAATGCAACTTTGTGTAGTTATAACTCACAAATTTAAGCCCAGATTATTCAAAAAGAGACACCATGGTCTGAACAGACAAAAAAGTGCATTTACCACCATTCACTTCGTTCTTCTAAGTTTGTGTAAGGGCTAATCGTAAAAGTTTATTAACCCCAGCGCAGAGCAGCAAAGGCGATGGCCACCCAGCGTGGAGAGCAGACATCAAAGTGCTCCGGTCTCGTGTACACACGAAAGCCCGCCTTATGCGCAATGGATATGTAGTATTTGGCGTTTTCATAGCGTTTCCCTCGGAGGTAGTCCTTAGAAGCCAATCCGTTGGTGAGATTGTTCAAGACGACTGCAAAGAGACATTCGTCTGCTATCAATCGGTCCTGAAAACTGCGTAATTCAACAGGTTTCCCTGCTCGCGCCAATTGATCATTGACCCATCTAAGCAACTCATGCTCGTCGTAGGCATCGTGAGTGAGGTAACTTCGAAGCATCTCCATGAGCAGGACTTCACACATCTCCTGATCACTGGTGGTCAATCGTGAAGCGTCCAGACTGGGTAGGCGGAAGGAGTATCCCTGCACTAACCGGAGAATACACGTGTTATTTTGCAGAAACTGTGCATCTCGACGGATCAAATCAAATTCGTGTGTAAACTTCACTCCTGTTGTAAAGCCCGGCCGTAGCACTTCGAACACCTGTTTTGCGATCAGTCCGTCTCGCAAATTGCTTATCACGTGAGTACAATAGGGCTTAACATCAATAGAATTGATAAAGTTACGTGAGGACAGCTCGTTTATATCCTCTTTGGAGATGGGAAAGTCGCCACCTCCATAAGCCTTCATTTCACCCGCAAACCTGTCGAATAGGAAGGCCACCGTCATGAGGTGGAGCACTCCGCGAGATTTTCGTTGATGTTCAGGGTGCAAGAAATCATCTTCACAGAGGAACATTTCTGCTCCGAGCTCTCGTAAATTCTGGAGAACAGCTTTAGCGCGGTTCTCAATGTTGTTATAAACAAGCACTTGATGATCAGGAAGAAGCCTAGGTCTAATGGTTACTGGAGCGATCTTGTAGAGAAGATGGGCGTATACAACACAATCGGAGAGGTCGTATTCAAAGTTTGTAAGAACGTTAGTAATTCCTGCGCTCCTAAGGTGGTAATTCACAAATCTGGTGAGAATTTGTTCTGGTGACAGACACTTTAAGTCATTTATATCTTCATGCACTTCCCTAAGAGTAAATATTTCAGGATGTTCGTGAATGTTTATGTTTCGGTAATAGCCCTTCAGAATGACTTGCTTTAGGAATTCAAGGCTGGCCAACTTGAAGTTGGCCCTGGTGCCCATCAAATCATCCACTGTGATGTTTTTGACAGCGCAGCCATTGCAGCGTGCTGCTGTGAGAGCTAGTTGAAGGTTTTCAACTCTGTGGCTGGCGTAGAAAAGGTTGTTACTCATATTGATGGCTCGTTCGTCGATGGCATTGGAGAAAAGACAGTTGATTATTTTACAGGGAATGACGCCCTCCGCAACGGCTTCATAAAGCTTGTCACTAAATGGGTCCAAGGGCATATATGCCCTGCAATCCAGGTCGTCGCTAAGCTTCTTGTTAATGAATCGACAAAATCCACTTCGAAGGCCGGCCTCAAAGACCTAGAAAAGCCAAGGGAAATTTCACAACGCTATGATAAGATTAAACAGTAATTTAAGCGTTGTGTATTGCGGTTAGTCATCTCGTCTGACTGTGAGAAAGTTGGAAGCCTACGTCTTAGATCCCAGCCACGGGCACTGGCTGTACAGCTGTGTTTTTCAGGGCAGACTACTGGTTTTATTGCAATAGAAGATGCAAACATCTTTTAAAGATGCCACCAATGCAGTGGCACTGTTTCGTGCCTTCCAGTCTACTTAACATTAGACCACACACACCTGAACAATTTTTTTCAAACACCCCAATCTAAACGTCCTTATGAAACAATGCATTTCCAATCAGTTAAGGTCGCGCTTTCTTTCTTAGAAAAAATTGTTTAAATAGCCTCACCTCCTCGGTAGGAAAATAACCCCTGCACGACATGTTTAGTCCAAATGCATTCAAAAAACCCTCTTTTTGCAGCATTCAAAAAGAGTTAATCAATTGTTCCCCACGTGGCTTTCCCTTCTTGCCCGGTGGTGATGCCACTGCAGTCATGGGAAGCGGAAAACGCGCGAAACCCGGGATCACCTTCGATAGCACTGATTTGCAGTGTCAGGCTTTAGTAATTGTGTACTCTTTCTCTTCCACTTCACTCGATAAACGGTGCCTTCGCGATGAAGCGCACCATTCCTAATTTACAGTCCCTTTTAGACGGATAAAATTGACCTTCCAAGCAAATGGGACGAAACATTCTAATCACATTAGTGATTGTAGTTAATGGTTTAATAATTTTTTTTAGCGGTCGACAAGATGCCCTACGAAAACGATTTGCTTTTGTTGAAATGGGACTCCATGGCCTACGGACATCGCGTGTATAGCGGCGAGTTGCCGTGACAAGACGCACTTTCACCCGCCTCGTGAAATGCCCGCCTGGCCAGGTGTGCGCGCCAAGTCGTGTGGTGTCAGGCGCGGTGAACAGTGTTGGCGGTTGTACGCGAGCCCGTTCCGCGGCCTGTGTGTTGCTGCACGCGGCGTGTCCTCCTGCGCCGTCGGCGCATGCGTGCTTTCAGCCGCAAGCGGAATGCACGCGAGCGCGCGCTCCGATCGTTTAGTCAAGGCCGGGGAGGCAACCAATGCGGTGACTCCACGAGACATCTACGCAGAATGCAGCATTCCAATGTGCAAGCTGCGCATCGATTTGCATTTTAAGCATGCAGCCTTCAAAAACGTACCAAACGCTTTGCTTAGCTGGCTCATCTTTATTTTCACAGAATAATTAGTAGAATATGCTTATAATAAGGTTTTTGTGATCTACTTGAACAAAAAACAAGGTCAGCTTTAGTCAACGGACTTATCATCGGTTCTATCCATCTTTAAAAAGATCCGTTTAGTTTTTTGAATTAGTAACACCACTTTCGGCTTGTGAAATGTTCTGGTAAAGTGGCTGACAAGAAAAATCCGCGATTTGGTTGTTTCCCACATTTTTTTATAGGTTTCGATATGGAAACAGCCGCATTAAATTGGAAGGGTGGATTCATAAGCAAAATTTAGTCCACTTAATAGCTTAATCGCTTGGATTTAATTGATCGAAGAATGCTGTCGGTGGAAATACTTATGGTTCTTGGCCGTCACAAGCTAAGAGGCGTAAGGATGACATTGGACTTCAGGAAGAGTTGCACAACCTCCAGGTTTAACCAGTACCCGAGATAAACTGTCCTTACTAAATCTGTCCGGATTGCTGTACTATCCACCCACCCGGCGGGTTGACCCCACGACTCTAACCCGTCAGCGTTCGAGGCCTCCTTCGCTATCGACTAGGAACGCTAACCATGCGGAAAAAGACCAAGCAAGGCAAGCCATGGGAGCAAAGTACAACAGAATCAGGTAATGTCGTGTGAGTTCGACTTATCACTTGTTTGGAAGACATCCAATCCGAACTACCAATTCATTTGTCTATTCTAATCCCAAGCAGAACACTTGCTGAGGGCAAATCAATGTCTGGCCGTGACCAAATGCATGCGACTGCGCAGTGTGTGTGTTTTCTGAGTGTGCACAATGTTTATGTAACGCGTTGTTTATGCAGACCAGCGGCACTCAGTGCTTGGGTGATCCGGTGCCGAAGCCGATCAAATGGACTTATTCCGATGAATGGTTTATTTCAACGCAAGTACCGCTACCACTATTAATTAAACAAAGACGTATTGAAATAGGCAAAGATCAACATCACCCAGACGGTGCCACACTTCCACTTCTTCAAAACTTGCAATGTGCACACAGAAGTCGCCAGCACATTTCCATGGGTTTTGAAATCATCTTCAAATCGCATCCACTACTTCCAGATTCCATGAACCCCGAAATCTTGCTACTTCGTTTCCCACCTGAGGTGGATAATACGTCAAACGGATTTTCATCCATCAAATGCACGCAAGGTATGAGACCCGACTTGTATGATGTAACGAGGGGCCAACTTTGAATTCGCACAAGACGTACTTAAGCAAACCTGTCTTTCACACAACTGCTTTAGCTAGGCATTTGACTTGACAAATGCACAACATGGGAGAGCAGACGACTAATGGGAGTAACAACGACCACGAGTCTTAAACATTAGCCTCATGTCAATGCCTACACTTTAACGGACGGACCAAATCGAGGAACATGAGATCGTAACGTAAACCAATCGGTCGCACGGCCCAGTGTGTCTCCCTGCTGAACCACTGGTAACCGCAGCAAAACCAGACCCAAACGCCCAACCCATCACCCCTCCACTCAGCCTAAAATATATTTGCCCCTTCACTCAAAACATCCGACTAATCATCCTCAATATGGGCATACTGGAGTGGACCTATTTAGTTTAATAAGAGCTAAGCGAACAAGGCCCCACGAAAGCGCTAAGTCTACACTAAGACAGTGCTAAAACACGAAAACATGGTTGGAAAACGCCGATTCGATCGCAAGATAGAGTGAACTAGGTCCGCCTAGGCCAACTCTATTAACAGTTGAACAGCAGCTTTCCCTACCCTATAACGACAGTAAAACTAAACCGACTTATGCAGGAAGCTTCATTATTGCAATAGGCTTGGGTAGAATAAATCTGCGCGGGTTTAAATAGCAGAGGGAGGGGGAGGACATTGTTCGCAAAAACAGGAGGAAAGGACACAGGAAAGAAAATCGTGGAGATGCACATTTTCGACACGGTGAGTGGAATCAGAACAAAGGCGGGTCTATTCGCTTGCGTGATAGAGTAGGTGATACGAAAACCAGCGAACGCTCATCAGTGCTCAAGTGTGCGGGAATGAAGAGAGGCAACAATAAGTGGGCTAGTATTGCTGGAGAAAAGAAAGAATATATTTCAAAAATTGACTAACAAATACATTTACACACGTGGACAGAGGCGATGGTGGTGACAGTTCGAGAGTAGCTAATCCGTTGGGCAAATTAAAGCTCAATGTATAAACTATTTATATATTCACCATGAGAAGGCAGCGTGTAGAAAAATTCGCTCCTAGTTTGAAAGTGAGAGAATGAACCCAAAACAAAAAGCCCAACAGACGACGGAGAAAAGGTAAAAAGCGTGAAGAAAAAAATTGTGTAAAAAGATAACTACCTTCAGAAAGAGCAAGTGTAAGTGGATGTGTACGGGTAAAACGACGCGAAAGTGATTTTAGGCGGTAAAGCGGATGAATTGCAATCATCATTCGCAGTGAGACATTCCTTCATCGTTACTTTTTCCACATGAGTGTGAGGAACTTCTTCTTGGGTTTCGAGGGTCCAGAAGCCTGCGTATCACTAGTACCGGGTTCGGAGAGGTGGAGTGCTGTAGAGGGGAGAGTTGCAGAGCGCCCGGCAGGGGCTACCAACCCACCCTCTACCTCCTCTTCCTCTGTGGGAGGCATTACCGTGACAGGAGCTGGAAGCGAAGCCGCAATAGAGTTTATGGCTTCAACCCAATTATGCATATCATCCTCCGAGGGGCATTGGAATAGAGATTCACCGCCATTGAATAACTTCAGGCGGAATACACACGGACGCTTTTCATAGTTGGTTGCAGGAGCAGCCACGGCACCAGCAAGACTAACTGGACCTTCTTTGTGGTAGAGGTGTCCTGGCTTATCATGAGCAGACCGGGCGTCTTTGTAAGCAGAAAGGGTGCCTAAGGTGGCGTTGAGCACAAAATAAAGCTCGTGCCAAGAGCGCCCGGATGCTCGTTTGGCAGCAGTCTCCCATTCATGCTTTCGGTGGAGAACAGCCTCAAGATTGTGGGGAGCAGGACGACCAGAATCGACGGACTCACGAAGTGAACGACCCGTCGGCGTTTCAACGCCGCGACGCAGTGGAGTGCCATGGAAGGAACCGGGAGCAGCAGCCGTTTGAGAGGAAGACGGGAGAGGCTGGAATTCTCGACTAGCGTCAGATATCTTCTGATCAATGGCTTTCTTGCGTGCAGCCTCACTTTCAGGTGTTCGCTCCTTAGCCTTCAATTCAAGCTGGAAAAAAGCAAGTTCCATGTAATTTGCCAGAGATGTCAAATGAGTTCATGAAAGTAGGTTTCATTGAACAGTGATGGTACAAATGCTGGTGGAATAAAATGGACACACCGAACTATCTTTTCGCTACGACTCCATTTGAGCACAGGACACACATTTACATAACTGAACATAAATCCAAATGCGCAAATAGATGGTTTCCTGACATGGAAGCACAAATGAACGATAAACTTGTGTAAACAATGAATACACAAGAAGTTGGTATTCAAACACAAACACAGTCTTAAACCAGTGAGATCAGGTCAATGAGGTTTCTATGAGGGAGTCAAACCATAGAAAAAAACGAATCAAAAGTAACTTCAGAAGAAAGTGTACTTGTGCTCACCATAGTCTCCTTTTGAAGAGCAATAAACCGTTCTTCCTGAGTGGCCACGGCCTTTTCAAAGGCCATGTGTTTTTTGAGTAAAGCAAGGGTTTCATCCAGGGAGTCACCGAGATCAGGACTCTTGACAAATGACTCTTGAGCGACAAGCCAAGCTTCCGCAATTGCAGCATCGCGAGCGAAATGATAGACTTCCAACATCAGCTGAAGGCTCTCGTTCCTATCATTCCATTGCTCCAGCAGGAGGACACGCTCAGTGACCAACTAAGAGTAGTCACCAAAAAAATTCAAAACACAACTGCGAACCGACCATAATAAAACTGCGAAATGCATCCCAACCTTTGATGAAATGTTTATGGAATCAGCTTGTGATACGACTGAAAAGTGGTCGAAAGTGAGTTGACGTCGATTAATTATTGGTGAATAACTCCGGGATGAACATCACGAGTCCATCCATGCACATGAATGACTTAAAATAAGGATAGTTTGATCTTATTGAGGTAATTCAAGCCAACGCGATAAAAGACATAGCAATACCCATACAAGTAGGGTAGGATATGAAGTACTAGCATTATTAATCAGAGGTGCCATCTAGCGACCTTAGATAATGGGGCATTATTGATAGAGCATTATGCAATTTACCTGTGATCACCGTTCACCTTGTCCCTCTGTTGGGTTAGCTGGCAACTATAGGTGTTTTTGTGTTACCAAGGCTAAATGCATCAGATGCGTCAGCGGCACCAGATAATGGCACAAACCTACGTTTTATTACAATAACCAAGGGCCGCAAAGCCCTACTGACTTTTGAAATTGCTGACACTAGTTTCAATTACCCTACCTACATTTAAATCCGCTTTTCTACATTCCATGCGAATCTGGCATCAAGATCGCACAGCTGTGTGACATTCTGAGCCACACACGCACAGTAGTTGATGAGGTCTTATGCAAATCACCTCCAGGCAAAAAAGATAAGACAGCGAAATGCAATCTGAATAACTGACAAGAAATAAAGGATCAAGTGCAACGGAACATACTGACTTGTAAGACTATTATTTTAGGAGTAGGATATATATTCTTACATTGGTAAGTGGAAAGTGCCGTTTAAAACTACCTGAATGCACTTGTCGCGAATTTCTTCCTCCCTTGGGTGACGTCGATTGAGTAGTGTTCGTCCTAGACTCAAGCAGATACTGAAGTTCTCCTCACGAGCGTCAATCTCCGCCTTTAGACTTTTGTGATTGTTCATCAATAACTCAACTCCCGAAACATCCCTACATATGCACGTAAATAAAAGCGCCGTCATCCCGGTGGGTGAAGTAAATCGGAATGATCCGATAAGGGGGCTAATGTAAACGAGTAAAGTCCTACTGTTGATCTGAAATACGGGAAAAGATTTGAGCAAGAATAGTGATAACCGAATGCAGCAGAAGCTACAATTAAACTTGCATTATGTGGAAAACTGTAAAATACTGACAATGAAACCCCAGTAGTGTGAATTGACGATTCCAGAAAGTCTGATGTCCCCAGAATCAGTGAATTTTGCAGCCAATCGCCAAAGCAGTTAATAATATTGCATAATATCCAAACATCGTATCCAATTGTAAAAAGAACAATTACGGGTAAACACCTTGGTTTTTCTTTGATGGTCATCTCGGTGCGCATGGTGTCCATCCAGAGTTGGAGCTCACGAACCATTGCGAAGAATCTGTGAACATCACTGGCATCCAGCAGGTGAATCTTTCTCTGCTCGGCGGCATATTGGAGTTGCCTCCAAGCCTGAACGACTTCATCGCGACGATCACATATGATGCTTTCTTTCTCACTAGCATAGCTTGGCAGTAGATTGTTGGCGAAGTCGACAACCTCCTCTACCTGTTGGCCAAGACGGGAGAGTTCCGCCTCGAAAGCCGCGTGCTTGCGCTGCAACACCGCAACAGCCTTGGCGTCTCGACCAACATCCTCTGGAATGGTACCTGCTTTCTCCGCGATCCTAAACATAAAATTATCCTAAATTAAACATCCTTTGAGTGCACAGATGACTATGGAAGCACCGTGTCTGTTTGTTTGACCACTCAGGGCGGCTAAACGAGAAAAATTAATCAAATTAACCCCACCTATCAAGAACATCCTGACAATCACAGAGGAATTTGTGCAGATCCCAAGCAGCCTTGAGTAATTGAATGCTAGTCTCTATCAATTCCAGAAGGTCGGCCCAAGCCTCATTGACACGATCTTTCCAGCTGGCGATTTCAGCGGCTTCTCCATGGCCTTGAGCAATAAGAGCGTCACAGAGCTCGTTGGCGGCAGCAACTCGGTGCTTGCCCAACTCGTTTGTCTCCTTAGAGAAATCCGCAAAACGCTCTCTCAGCAGACAACAATGCTCGTAGTCGGCACCCATCTCGTGGCTACTGGCGATGACTGTACGCTCGTCAATCCAGGCCTAAAGGCATAGCGTTTTTACAAATAAGCATTTCTGGAGTTTATAAAGCATTTACTACTGATCATAAAACATGCCTCCAAATCAAGGATCTCACGAAGAAGACTGTAAAGCTTCAGAATCTCCTCTAGCCTTAGCCGACGTTCCAAGCAAAGATCGTGCAATCCGGCGTACATCTTGTCTACTCTTGATTGTTTGGCGGCCACCACCTCACTTTCAGGATGGTCCGACTCAACCATGGTACGACTGCGGTCACCCAGAGAGCGAATTTCGCTGGCGTAGTTCTCGATGGTCTTTTGCAGCAGCTCGTGCTTCTTCATGGCATTGGTGGCACCTTGCTCGTCTTTAGCCTTCTCGTCACCCATAAGGTAGAGCTCCTGCTCACCCATCCAAGCTTCCGCCTCACTAGCATCGAAGAGGTATTGCTGAGCGATTTCATTCTGCGCAAGAGCGGCCTGGCGGTCGGCCAAGGCCTGACGCAGCGTAGCCCACAAAGCGTGTACCTCGTCAATGCCCTCACGGAACTTTTCGCTATGTGGGTGACCTTCGGCAATCATCTCCTCCCCTTGCTATTTAAGGGAAACAAAATAACGTATCGACTAGGAACCGAATTAAAATTAAAAGCTGTAAAGAAAACTAACCAATCCTCTACCCAAAAATTCAACATTTTTGGGGAAAATCAATACAAGGTTTAAAAAATTCACCTGACAAACAGCATCAACGCGCGGTTCATGGTTTTCCACCTCATTGGTGAGCATCTTGTGACGTCGTTGCAACTGTTGGTTAATAAGGAGGCTAGACGCCATTCGACCGTGATCCTCGATAAGGGCAAGTTTCTCGCGAATCCAGTCCTTCTCGTCCTCCAAATCGCGGAAGAACTGGCGCACCCGCTTCTGCTTGAGAAGGCGGTCGCGTCGGTTAGCCATTGGGGCCTCAAGCTCCGTGAGTCGGATACGCACCTCCTGGTGAACCTGCTCGAACTCATCCTTCCTGTCGGGATATTGCTCCTTCAACTTTTCGGCATGATTCTATAAGCAGAGAAAAACGTGTTGCAATAGGATACATGAGCAATAGAGGCAGTTTTATGTGACTCACAGCCATATCCTCTAGCATCTTTCGCTTAGCCATAAGCTCTTGCTCCTTCTTCTCTTGATCCTTGATTTGTTCATTAAGTTCAACAAGCCCAACTTCTTCTGTCACCTCTTCAGTGGTGGTAACGATCTGCGAGGAAACCTCAGTAATCCAAGTAAGCATGGACTTGGCTGTTTCGTCAAACAGAGCCTCGCGGTTGGAATCAGCCAACTTAGCGCTCTGCTCCTGAGCTTGATTGTTGAGGTCGACCCACTGGCGACGCAATACCTCCATGCGTGGCTCAATCTCCGCTTGCAGTTGTGGTTGCTCAGCCATCAACTGCTCTCCGTCGGCAATGACTTTCTCAATCTTGTCCTTGTTGGCATCCAACTCACTCTCAAAAGTCTTGAATTTCCCATAGATAGCAGCAATACCAACACCACTACAGGGGGGAGGTGCTTGTTGAGCCAAAATCGCCTTTTCTGATATCCATTCCTCAACCTACAAATTGTATTAATAATTACATATTAGTATGCTTCATTTGTAAATCAGAACCGAGAAAGAGTTTTAAGAATATAACTTATCAAAGACACATTTTCGGTTGGGTTAGACGCAAAGTATTCCCAGCATCGTTACACATTCAAAGGAGAGGATTCGCGGTATGGGTAGAGTGCATTAAATAGTGCGCGTACACAACACTCATGCTGATTTCACTGAGTGGTAATAAATTTTCCTTAGGGTTTTTATGATGAAATGCAAGCAGCTGCAGAAAACTCCCACATCATTCTGCAAAACGAGCACTCTTTATCAACGAGACACAGATCTCCCCTTACCTCCAATTCTATAAGATCTCTTGCATCTCGAAAACAACAAATCTAGCCACATCCGTTTCCACCACACTCACGTTTCGCATGCTATTTACCCCATACCAAGGGGAGGTGATAGCCACTTGGAGATCTGTTAGACGAATGGGGGAATGAAGCGGTATCTCCTTCCCTCCTCAAGTCCACATCTTCGCTCGGACGAGGCTTGTGCTGCACACCATCGACTGGACGCACCTCAGTCGTACACATCATTCGGTGTGAGAAACGATTACGCTCACGACGCACTACACTCACACACCGTGGAAGCATAGCCTTCTAGGGAAGAATCGGTGCGTGCCTTAGAGGCTTGTGGTGGGTAGTGGATTGTTGCACCCCTCCCCCATTCAAAGTAACCAATAGGTTATTTGTTCACTTTACAAGCATTGGTAAATAAGTGTCACTTCGCATTCCACGTCAGTCAGCAATCTAACTGCACTGTGCGTCTCTATACCGCACCTGAAAGAAGTGAAGAACGAATTGACAGTCTGTGAAACCTCTCGTCTGCCATCTGCCAACCCGCAGCAGGTGGCAGTCATTTGTCCAGCTCCCACGATTCTCTCTTCTCAACCGATGTAGCTGCAAACAAAATGCCCCATCACTAACGCCAAAAACTACTCCAACTTCTCAACACGGTAATCGCCAATTAACGAGCCGCTGGCAACACAGCCATTCCTGACCAAGAATGGTACGTCTTCCTGGAAGTGATGCGTCATCAGAACCAAACAAGCTCCCACTGCTTCTGGGCTGCGTGTTCCACTGCCGCATCCCCTCCGATTGCTATATGACGAATTAGACAGGAAGCTAGCTGATGCGACTTTGGAACCGAGTTGAGTTATGTCTGTAGAGCAGATAAGCTCCCATCATATACGCCAAATCCAACTGTCCATTTACGCACGAGGACTCAGAGAGGGAGAGAAACGGTACTCACTTCCTAACGCATACCCATCCTCTGAATTCACAGCCATCGCCCCAGACTTCACCAAACACCGAACGACGTTGCCATAACTTTTTTGGCCACCTGACACAAACAACAAATGCAGCTTGCTTTGAAACAAAAATAAAAACGAATGTCACTGAAGATAATCACTTGCACAATCTGCATTCATTTGAGGCCTACAAAGAGTTGATCCGATTTGTGATCTCTTAAACCACTACGAGCCTCAGCGCGTAGGTTGAACTGCGGCCAACTTAGGTTATGCCAACACGTAGGTCCCAATTAAATGAACAAAAGATTTCAGACATCATAACCGCCAAAAGTGGTCTTTGATGTCACATTATATTGGGAATCAGAGAAAATTGTTCAGTGAGGGAAACGCACTGGCGAAGTTCACCATTAGGAAGTATGGAAAATCAGTAAAGCTAGCAGTCATTTTAGAGCAAGGTATTTAAGCTAACCTAAACTGCAAAACGGATTGTTAGTTCATGACAAACTGGGTTATCACACTCAAACATTACCTGCTCATCCATCTGAAATGAGGGGGGGCGATTAGTGAAATACACAAGCAATGCGAAGAACACGGTGACAAGTAAGCTTACATCATCGACGTCTTGCACAAATCCTTGCAGCCTAGACTGCTGTGCCAACTTGGCCTCACGCTCAATAGCCTTCTCTTTGACAGCTTGGCGCCTAAAATGCCGAAGTGATGTGGTAATGAAGGGAATCAAACAGGGTGTCTGGTAGAGGAAAAGTACGCACTTCTGTTCTAGCTGATCGCACTTGGCCACAAGCTTCTCGACGGGGAAAACGCCACGATTAGCCAGGTCGCGACCAACGGCAATAACTTGAGAGATTTTTTCATCGTTGGCGGGCATTGCGGCCTGAAAAGTGCTGAGGTTGCGCAGGGCCTCTTCCACAGACTCCGGGGTAGGCTACAAGAGACCACAGCAACGAAACGAGCGTCATTAAATAAACTCATCACAAGAAGCAATGCTTGTGATCACATCGGCGGTCATCCAAAGTATGACAAACCAAGTAGAGCCGTCATTCAATCCCCGTATAGGCACAGTAACAGGAAAATAAGGTGAAAACTCACTGCGACTTCCTTGGTAATGAGAGCCTCCTGCTTATTGATGAGTTTGTCCATGAGAGTAGCGTCCCTAAAGAACGACTGCAAAGCAAGCAATAAAGAACTCATTAAAACTAGGAAAGTAGAAAAAATGTACATGGGACGTGGCAGCTATAATCCTCACAGACGACGCAGTGAATTGACAATAGCTTAGCTTTTGGACCACGTAAAATGCACACAAGGTTTTAGATACCAAAACTATTTAGTAAGTCCATGCAATGAAATCATCCAAAAAGAGTAACGGGAATAACCTGAGCTTCCACATCCCGTTTAAGAACTTTATCACGATCCTCGTACATCTTGTGCAGAGCAACCCAATTCTCTTCGATACCATCTAAACGTTCAGAAAGGAAGAGATACTGAGGATCTGTTTGATTCTCCACAACTTTTCGTCCTATCTCCATGAGCCGCCTGAAGTCGTCTTCATAACCATCAATTTCCGGTTTGAACTGTTCGTGTTCTTGCAGAAGTTTTTCCGCCTCCTAAACAGCAGCAATATTAATAACAAGGTTAAGCAGAAGCCATTATCAAACACTACAGAATCACAGGAGTCAGCCCCTGCCAGCTAGCAAAGACAAGTCGTGAAGACATGCCACTCGTGACAAGTAAGCTGATGTTTTGTTTTTAAAAAGGAAACACCTAATTGTAAAAGAAAGGCCTAAAAGACTTTGTGGTACAAGACGTTCTACTTTGAAAAGCACGTGGTAACTTACCGGAAGGGTGTTTGGCACATCCTCAGATGCAACAGTAACTTGAGCCTTACGGAGCCATACTTGGAAATGGTCAAGATCCTGCAAAAAGCGTTGGAGCTCACTAGAGTCATTCAGACGGTCATCACGTTCTTTCAACATTTCCTTCAGTTCATTCCACAAATCATGAATCTTCTTCCTTTCAGCTCGAATAACCTAAATTTCAATAAAATAGTTATAGCACCTTACTTCCGACGTTTCTGGTTTAGCTGCATCCAACACATCGGCTTGTTCATCCAGATGATCAATTTTAGCTTGTATAGCTTGAAGGTCACGCTGAAGACCACTTAGACGACGCTGGAGCTGCATTATGCCTTCCAAATCATTACCAAGTTCATCTGTGGATTCAATCAACTGTTCTTTCTCCTTTATCCAGTTAGCTGTCTCCTGACACTCAATCAGGAACTGATTGTACTGATAGGCAGTCTCTAGCTGGCCTTTCTGCTTCTCAACAAGATCAGCCAGGTCGTTCCACGTGGTGTTGAGTGTATCCTGGCGAATGATGATTTGCTGTGCATCAGGATGATCGGTTCCGATGAGGTTTTCGGAAAGCTTGTTGACGGAACCAACCTTTTCCGCGTTCTTCGTCATCTCCTTCTCAAAGCACTCAAATCTATGGCGGATAACACCAAGCTCCTCAATCTCATCCGAGGGGCAAAGAGTTGTGAGAAGTTTCCTCTTCTCCGTGATCCAAGTACGAACTGTGTCGGAAACATCGAACAACTTGTACATTGACAGTGCATCCAGAAGACGCTGTTGCCTTTGTTTGGCCATCTCAACAGCTTTGGCATAGTTTTCGTCCACAGTACTAAGGTGAGAGCTGATAATGGCGGAATCACAATCTGGATATTCTGACACCTCTGCAGCGGTGTCGTGTAAGTTTTGAATGGATTCGCGGTATTGTTCAAGGTTCTCCATAAGTTCTTGGTTTATCTTTATTAACGACTCCGTGGTGGACATCTTTAGGCCAACATCCTCGTTACTAGCAATGCGTTGCTGATCAAGGAGCCAAGCACTAGCATCATCACAGTCGGCTATTAATTGGAAGAACTTCTGAGACTCCAGCAGACGCTTCTTGCGGTCCACAGTTGAATCAGCTAACTGGTCCCAGAGCTTATGCATCTCATCGATTCGCAGTTGAATATCCTCCTTACCACGATTATTTTCCTCAATGAGTTGATTACCGACATCAATGGCATTATAAAAGACATTTTGACGAATCTTACATTCTTCCTCAAGAGCCCGATGTTTACGAAGGAGACGCTCGACTGAGCTTAGATCGTGACCCAAATCGGGACTGGACATAAGCTGACTCTTTTCCTTGATCCATTCCTTCTCGTCGTCCATGTCCCAGAAGAACTGCCACATCTTATGAGAGTCCTCCAGGCCGTGACGCCTGGCATTAGCCAAGCCGCACAGTTCGTCATAAGCCGCACGCAAATCTTCACCCCGCTTTTTAACAACCTCCGGCTCAGCAGGACGATAACCCTCCACGCTTTCAGGGAAATTACAGTCAATGAAAACTTTGGCCTGATCCAAAACTTGATCTAGCCGATCGTGAAGAACGTGAATGTCGGCCTCTAGAAGCTTGTGTTTCTGTAACAAATCATCGACACCCATGAGGTGCTTTCCGTAATCTTCGGACTTGAGCCGACTCCCGATTTCGTCGATCCAATCTTGCAGATAGGACATTTCTTGGAATACACGTTGCAATTGAAGGCTTAGGTTCAAGCAGCTGCGACGCTTACGAAGCAACTCAAGAAGGTTTGTCCATAGCTGGAGAACATTCTCACGTCGCATCTGGATGCGATCGTTGTCATAGTAGTTCTCCAGTTGCAGTTCCTCCGCCACGCTGACTACAGCATTGACGCGCTCAGCATAAGCTGAAATATCTGTTTCGATGGCTTCGTGTTTCTTGGTGGCCGCTTCAACAGTTGCGAGATCAGATCCGAAATTATATTGCGCAACAAGACGCTGGTTTTCTGAAAGCCAGGCCTCACGCATACCCGCCTTCCGATCAAATCGGGTAGCAAGTTGAGCGAGTTTCTCCTGTCGAATCAATTCATCACGCAATGCCAACTCGCGAGCATGCTCCGCTTTTTCCAGATTCTCCCATGCGCGGTTGATATCGGCGATCCGTTTTCCCTCAGGTGGTACATAAACCTTATGATTATTAGCCCTCATTTTACTCTGTAGAGTAAAAAGGAGGACTTCAAGGTCACCCTTTTCAACAAATTTGGGTGGCTTATCAACAGTGCGATAAGTGTTGAAACCCGCCAGCTGGTGCTGCACATCTGTCAGTGAGTTGGCGAAAACGCGATCATTTAACAGTTCAATAGTTTTCTGAATCCAATTAAGAAGATCAGAGGTCGACTGTTCGTACTTGTCAAGGAGTTGAGATGATTCCAACGCCTGATTCACAACCTTCCCAATGCGCTTGGAGTGTACAGTATCGGCCTTCATTTTGTTGAAGCAGTGATAGAAGGCAGCCACATACGTGATAATTGACTTTTCATCAGGTTGTTCTACACACACATCACTGGCCTCCAAAAGAGGAGGTACACCAAGCTTATCGTATGCGACGGTGAAAGCGTTTTGCAAATTTTGCATAGGATTAGCCTTGGTTAACTTCTGATATTCAATTAGGTCAGGACGGTGCTTGTGGATAAGCGCATTGAATGCGAGACCATCACGCCAGGAGGTTGAAAAGTTGCGTACGTTAACATTATTGTAACCCGCTGTTTTCATTTGGCACCACAACAAAAGAGCGTCCTTTGCGCACTTGGTTTCGCTTGTCTGGTATTCTTCAACGATGATATCTTGAATCTGGAAACGTAGAATTATGGTCCAGATCAGGCCAAGAGTTAAACGCTGGTTGCCATCAACGATGTCATGCGCACCAACATTTTCCAAGTGAACATGCTGGTCACAGAGGAAGTTAAGAGATTTGTCAACATTCTCCAAGCAGTGAATTCGCATTTTGCCGCGGGTAGGCTTGGGAAGCCTTTCTCCAGAAAGGATTTCGAGCAACTTAAGTAGGTGTTTACCATCACGAAGGTCGAGATAAAGATCTTCTACTCGCTGGTTTACAACCGCCAGGTGTGAATTAACCCACTTTGTAAACGTTTTCTTTTGTACGATTTCACGCTCATCTAAAAAACGGCATGATATCAGAACTAAAGCTCACCTGCGAGTGCCTTGATGCGAGAACGCTCATATAGCTTTGCCGTACTATTCCCGCTTTCGAAATCATCATCATCAGACATGTAGTTGTTAGGCTGGTCTACAGAATTGGGTTCCCAGTGCAAATTTTGGTGCATTGCCTGTATCTCCATCTCTGCAAATATGAGAATAATTGGAAGCAAAACTTGGACTGACAGCGTAAACTGATCATTAGTGTCAAAACCCAGGCTTAAAATTGACTTCAAAGCACGAGAGAGTGGGACGAAAATGAATTAACAGATGAGTACTAATAATTTTATGGATGCTTAGAAAATTCCGCAGCTAACTGTAAAAAAAACAGGCAGCACACGACCTGATTGAATTCGACTCTACTTTTCACTAACAATAAGTGACTAGTTGCCAGGAGCTCTCGGATCAAAAGCACTAACAATATCTAACAAAATTTCGACCACATGGATAAATACACCTAGAGAAAAGCAAGCTTGTATACCGATGCATATTTTTCCCAAGAAAATTAGGGACTAGTGACTTAAATTGGACCAGAAAAAACCAATCAGTACCGCATCTAGTAGGACAGAACAATAAAAACAACCAACCAACCGATAGCGCACTTCAAGAACAACAGAAACCAGTCAAGAGTAAGTTAACCGCCATACGAATTCTGGTGTCCATAAACGTGCTTAGGGCAAAAAAACAAATCAGCATCACTATGATAATAAACATTTAAAAAGAATTCTTTGACAGCTTAAGTATTTTACGTTCAATACGAAATAATGCCCTAAGACGGAGGTAGCAAGTGGCGTCTCAAAAAAAGTCTAAGAATTTAGGATGTGGATATGAATGGAAATTTAAAAATAAGTTCCGCCCCTAAAAACGAACCTATATAACTTTTGCAATCAGAATAAGCACCTGCTTCTAAATTTCACCATGTGCGTTTGGCACAGTAGCGGTCATTCATGCTTATTTATTCCGGTTTTCAAAGATATCTAGGCAAAAACTCTAAAGTATTGTTGGGGCGAGAGGCCCATCTGTTACAGTATGCTACAAAAAGCTGCTGCCTATCCTTTAGTGGCTTTTGGTTTAGGTAGTGGTTGATAGAAAAGAAGTGGCTCATTAGAGCCTAACTGGTTCCTTTCTAGTTTTCACGGTATGCTACTTACGTTTGGTGCTAATAAATGCTTCCAATAAACAAAAGGCTATATTACCAGCAACTAACGAAGAAAAATTTAAGAACATTCCTCTCTAAATTGAACTTTCTTCGAAATTTTTTTGCTTATAATTGATGAAAAATATCTGGCTCTGGGCTTGCGTTCTTTCACGTGCAATCTTGTATTCTGCGTCACGACTATCGACGTGCATTATGAAGATTTACGAAACAAGGCGCTCAGAGGCTCCTCTGGGGACAAATGTACGCATAGTTATACTTTGTTTGTTTAGACTGCCGGTTTTGGTCATTTGGGTGGCCAGTTGGCTGCCCCCCGGGTTGTGTCAGCGGCTTCCAGTTCCCCTATTTGAGGGGTGTATGTATTCTGCCGCACTACTATGCCTTCTTTTACCTTAAAGGAGGTCTGGGGACGCTACATTGGTAGCAGCTGAAATCAGACCCGATATTGATGGATTTCTATCCTGATCTATACCGCTTGTGGCAAACTATGGCAGTGTGAAAGATGTACATGTGCTACGGATGGGAGAATCTCTGACATCCCATAACAGTAGGGCTAAGAACAACGTTCGCCTTCGGCATTTACCACACCTCTGTGTTCTGCAAGAAAGCTATTAACAACGGAAGCGACACTGGCCGTGAAATCCAAGTCCAGTAGAACTGCCATGAGTGATCGGCGACGTTGTGGCCAAGCATCCTCCGTAAGCTCGCTCCCAGGTTCTTGGGCAACTCGACCCCTTCACCGAAATGTGTATCTACAGATGAAGGAAGAGCAGGACGCCATTCGATAGCATCTTTTTATGCTCTGCACACTTGGCTTGCGTACATCCCGTTCCTATGAGGCCCGATTGTCCCATTTGCTCAGGGTTCTACGCTGCCCTCGCTTTTCTTCCACGGCGTCAATAAAAGCCTGGAATCACAACATGTATTGCGTGTGTCTCGATGCATTCGAAAACTTGGATTCATACCTAGATCATTAGGCGACATTATCGTGAGAGAGGAGAATCCAAAAACATGTCTTTTCTGCGCGGAGTACTAGGCGGAATTGATGGCACTGCAAGAACACATGCTCTCGAATTTCGATGGCTGGCACGGTTAGCCCGTGGGGTCTTATCGCAGCGCTGATTACGTTGTGACGCCTGACATGGGAGGGTTACTGAGGGGGGCGTCGGGGACGACGGTCGGAAAAGGAGGGGTTGTGTAATACTTTGTTTATTTGGACTGCCGGTTTCGGTCACTTGGGTGGCCATGTTGTATAAGCCAGTTGGCTGGTCTCCGGGCTGTGCCAGCAGCCCTCAGTCCCTCTGTTTCCAGAGTATATGTATTCTGCTCTAGTAATATGCCTTTTCTTGCTTTAAAGGAAGTATCGGGAAGCTACATACATAATAATCGGGCGATAGAAGGAAATGGGTCTACTGACATGACCCCGAGTTCGGCCATACCAGCGAGGCCAAAACGATCAACCAAGTGATCGTAATCGGAGTCTGGAGTCAAATCAACAACAAATTTCATTACTTCTTTGCGGAAAGGCTAAAAACACAAAATCGGTTGGAAATTTTCTTCGAATTGCTTATGGGTAACGCAATAATCTCACTTGGGATTGCGAACTGGACCACATTTTGAACTTATAAAGTGTCCCAAGGTTAATGCAGGATTTTAATTTCACGTCATCTGTGCAATAAAGTGATCCAAGCAAGAAGAAAAAGACGATGTGACAGCGACAGTTCAGTTCAGCGCAACACGAAAGTCTAGAAGCGTTTTCATTGCCGAGCAATATGCTATTAAAGAATGAAGGCCTGCAGCTGAAATTCGGAATTTGCGTGCAAAATCTGGTTAGAATAGTGATTTAGCTTCACCAACTGTAAAGTGATTGATTTGAAAACTTAGGAGAATTGGATCAATTAGTGATCTTAAACACTCTGGCCGTCCTTTGACTAACCATTCAACACAACCCAAAGATGTAGTGCATGAGTGCAGCTGAGGTTCCATGGGCATAAATACGGCACCGTGGACAAAGATTGGGGATTTCAAAGAGGTTCAACTTCATGCTTACACAGTCTAATTGGCGCAAAACCTGAAGGCTACTGACCACGCACAGAGAATTGAGTTCGTTGAATGGATCGTGGGACAGCAACAAGTTGATGCTGATTTTTCGAACTAGCTTATCTCCAGTGATGAGGCTCAGTTTCATCTTGATGGCATTTGGGATTCGGGAATCCACGAGTGATTGTTGAGATATAGATGCACCCACAATGTGCCACTATTTGGTGCGGATTTTGGACTGGCGGCATCGTCGAAACTGCGGCTGGTCGCGCAGCAACAGTTAATGGTGTTTGCTATCGTGGCATAGTAATCCATTTCTTTGTGCCAAAATTGCATGATGTGGATGTGGGCGAAATGTAGTTTCAACAAGACGGTGCCAGATGCCTTGCAGTCCGGGAAACAATTTAATTGCTGCATGAGTCACTTCCTGATCGTCTAACTCCCCGTTTCGATGTCAGAATTGACCGCTCAGATCATGCAATTTGACGCAGTTGGATTTTTCCTCTGGAATATTTTTAACTCTGAGGCCTTGAAGAAGGAAATTGAGCGCCGTATCAGCAAAATTCAGCCGCCTTCATGCAAAACGGTCATGGGAATCTTCAACAAGAGTGGGCATCTACCAGCAAGGCCGTGGAGGCCATTTACATAGCATGCTTTCCCATACATATCCTGTATTCATATGCGTTATGAGCCCATAAACAATTTACAATGCTTATTATAGGCCAGTATTTCCTATCGACGTTCTTGAGCATTTACGAGCCTTTGTACTGATGTAAATCAAACATTCACACTGCCTCCGGATCCGCAACGGGTTCTGGAGTCTAACCTCGCCAATGTTCGAGGTCTTACTGCATGGATAAATATGTCTTTTTTTCTGCTTTACAGATCCTGTGGATTGGAGGATCGTAACAAATGACGAGAGGTATTTTTGCTTAAGCTGAGGGTTTTACATAATTGCTTCGACTTCGGGATTGCCGATTTACACTTAAAAGCTTCCGACCCAAATAAATTGGAAGAATTTTGGAATATGGGTTTCCAGAACCTTTTGAAAGCTGTAGTGATGACATATATTCTACGGCCTATTCTAGTAAACTTCCTTCAGTTTAGCGGTAACAGTGGCCACCCTTTCGTGCTGCTCAACGACGACATCCAAAGCATATTCTGAATGTAACATCCAGGTTTGCCGGATATAGTAGAGCTTCCATTCGGCTTGGGTTGGAACACGAACTCCACTCCCAGCATATACTTACACATTTGTTGTGCCATAAGACAAGGGGAGGCGAATTGTCAATGCACCCTATAAAAGTGCCTCATTATGGTTGTCGGAAGTCCGTGCTTAAATTACTAAACTTTAATAAAGCCACACAGGCGAATTCACAGAGCCAAATCATCGATACCGCGGTGCATAAAACAAGCGAACTTCGTATGTTTACATCGAGAGCCCATTGGAAGCAGAACTTGTGTCTCCATCGCACACAAACTCTTCATGTGGGATCGTTTGTGATTCTCTGACCTTCAACCTTCCACCAGGTCAACAAGTTTTGGAGGTGTTGCAGTGATAATCCTGAAGGACTTCTATCTTGATCTCCTTTCAATCTGCGTAGTGGAAGCGGCGAGCACAAATCGCTTGTCGTATTTTAAGGCTGTTGTTTAAGCTATACGAGAAGCCTTTAGGTATAAGAAATTAATTTAATGACATTGACAACGTGATCCAGGTAAACATTGTCATCTGCCAGAAAATGAGCAAGTTCTGTCGAAGTACCAATTAAGATGAAGAAAACTAAGGTGAATGTACCATCACATATATTCACTGAAAGCTTGTAGTAGAGTTAGATGAGCACACAAATCAATCGAAAAAAAGACGACCTATGCACGCTCACGGTATGAGATTACCGCGTGAATCAAGTTTCAACCTGAAGGGAATCTCACTTTCCTGGTGTACAGCAGCAAAACACCCATGCAGGCCTAAATTCTTTCTTTTTAACCCCTCAAGGGGATACGCTGAGGCGTTTCAGGCCAGTGCAATACTCCGTTAGTAGCGGAAGTTACTGAGGAGGTGCAGTGAACAACCGCGAACGACACCCCAACATTCACACAACGCGCGGACTTGTTCAAACGGCACGAACAAACGCACCCTGACTTCGCATCTGGAGAGAGCCCTGACCGCCTATGCTCGCCCACTAACAAAATTAAAACGACCCTAGTTCAACAACGAACCCGAAGGCCCCAACACCTTCCATGTAAGCTCAAATCCGTTGGCAGCATGACCACGATAACGCTACGCTCCGAATTGACAACCTAGATTAAAACAAAGTCAAATGCAAGACAAAATCAGCCGGTTATGCGCTAACACTCGCAGCGGCTACAATGAGTGATAAATAGTACAACCACTGCATTTTGGGTTGGAAATTTGTCCAATTACATAACCAACCGATGTGATGAAAAATAGGTTTCGAAAAAAAGTATAAGCACACGTCGAATGTAGAAATGAGCACATAGGAATATGTATTTACATGGGAAATATGTGGATATAATCACTGTACAGGTGGTTCCTTAGCTGCCGATTCAGAATGCAACTTCTGCTGACGAGCCTGCCATTTTCGGTACTTGTAGTATTTTCTCAAATAAAGCTTCACAAATTCGCCGATTTTCTTCGTGTTTATTGAAGTGCAACTGCTCCTCGATATCTAAGAGATAGTAAGCAGAATAATGAGATGCTTACCTTATTTACAGACTTTTTAAGAACAGTTCGACAATCCTCTTTTGACACCTTTCCAGCAGCATAAAACGGCTTAATAAAACTTTTCACCTCAAGCGCAATGCGCTCCTGCCACTCTCGAGTACTAGAAAATTCTGACCTTCTGCGTCTAGCGAGCATTTCCTGGATGTTGTACTTAAGGCAATGTTTATGCTTCCTTTCATCCTTCAGACCACCTCCATTGCCATTCGGAATTTCACCACTATCCATGACTTCAACAATGGTAGGTAGGGGAGGCATAGATGACTTGACGGGAGAAAGGTGTGAGTCTGACTTCCCTGCAGCTCGACAAGTCATAGGTAGGGGCGGAGGCGGTGGTGGAGGGCTACCGTTTGTACTAACGGGTACGTTTAACTGATTCAACAATGTATTCGCTGCCGAGTTTAGCAGGTTGTTAATTTTCTTCATCGGCGACTTATCTTCAACTGGCTCTGGAAGAGGAATGGCAGCCATTGGAATTGCACCACCTGATGGAGTGTTGCTTAGTGCGGCTATGCCGTCTGTCGGCAGCCCCACTCTGCTCATCAATGTTTCAAGTAGATTGGACTGAGACGGCGGCGGAGGCGGAGGTGGAGGCGATGTGAGCGCCGGTCTTGACGGAACCTCCGCATGCGGTTGTTGTTGGAGCGGTAAGCTCGAGCTGGTGTTAATTTGCTGAACAAATTGGGGAGGCGGGGCCGCATAGGAGAGGTTCGGTGGTAGTGAAGGTGGGGGTGGGGGAGGAGGAGGTGGCTGCCCTAAAATTCCACCAAACGGCAATAACGGATTAAGCATGCCGTTGATTGCCATAAATTGAGCCGGTGGCGCTCCAGGAAAGCGATTCACATACGTCGGATTGAATGTCGGATGTTGTGACATGAGATTAGGTGGTAACTCCCTCACTGCCGATGAATTCATCCGCCGGGCCTGGTAGCTACCATTGTAGCCACCTGGCCTCGACTGATGATGAAAAGTATCCCTAACCAAAGAACTTGGAAGCTGTTGCAAAGTACTCGGATGATTCGCCTGACCGAAGGTGGGTGGATTTTGTGACTTCTGCTTCCACTCAAAAAAGCTCGGCGCATTTGTTAACGGGGGAGGCGGGGGATGGTTTTGGAATACAAAGGCAGCATTCTCACTCATTTCCCGAGCCACAGAGAGATTATTCTCGGATATATCCGGGGTACTTGTTTCATCCATGTCATATTGATCGTCAATAGGTTCATTTTTTATCGTATTTCCTGGTAGAGGCGGTACTGCAGGAGCCGTGGAAGTTGCTAGGCTCAGGGGCGCTGTAGTCAAAACGCAAGCACTTTGATCTTTGCGAAGACCACGAGATTCACTTCCATGGATTTTGTTTTGGCGACTATGGCTTCGAGAACGTGTTCTGCGGTCCCGATGAGAGTCGTGCTTGTGATGATCATGCCTACTGCGTAAAACTGAGCGAGAGCGCCTGCGATGCCTGTCTCTTGATCTAGACCTGGAACGACGTCGATTGTGTGAGCTGCGATAGCGCGAGTGAGAAGAAGAACGCTTTCGAGAGCTTCTACTACTATGCCTACGTCTCGGCGAACGACTGCGATAACGCGAAGACTTTGAAACTGAGTAACGAACCGATCCCTTGTGAGATGCGGGAGACTTGTCCTTATGTGAACAATGCTTTTCAGTTTTTTGGTCTCTATTACGCGAACTTGTTTCTTTCTGATCACCACAATCTCTTGCACTACTTTTGCCATTTTGATCCCCATTGAATAGCTTACTATCATCCTTCAACAAAGAAGGTTCTGGGTTTATTTCGTTATAGTCCATTCCTTCAGCGGCACCATCTTTTTTTGATGTACCAGACTTTGGTGGGTCAATCTTTTCAACGGTAGAGGCATCTTGAACCACAGTTAGAACATCCGAGGGTATATTGGACAAGGTAGACAGTGTTGGTGACAGGTCGGGAGACTTCATAAGACATGGCGCTTTGGTCAATGACGCAGAGCCCGTACCGGATACAGCACGACCAAAGAATCGTGAACCCTCTACTCCAATTTCTATATTCTCACCAGCATTTCCAAAACTATTTGAGGGAATTTCACAATCAGCATCCTGATCAGTTGGGTGAGATGGTGAATAAACGTCCATGTTAAAAATACCAGAGGTATCAGTGAACGCACCCGGTAAGGTACACTAAAACGCGGATAAACCGACCGCTAAAAGCACGTTCATAATGAGAACAAACTAACTATATTTACACACTTAAACAAACTGATGTCTAAAAAGTTAAACTGGGGCGTTATGAACACATCGCAAATTCATGCGTGTAGTTCAGTCCCTACACCGTTCTACTAATTTTCTTTCATTTCAGAAAAGCGATTTTATGCTTTTAAAGTTACAATTACAAATATTTAGCTGATTTAAGGTTCTTACTTAAAATGTTAGCTACTAAATCTCAGATGTTGGTTAAATTTAAGGCAATCATCTCACGCACACACCCTGTACAGTGTCAATTTACGAATTCACCTCGTAAAAAATAATTTAGCTCCAAGTTAGTACTACACTTGCAAATTTAACAATATCGTTTGGCTACTGAAAATAATCCCTGCCTTGCGTTTAATATCTACAAAAGTTCACCCGATGAAAAGGAACCGACTGCTACACACCAGGCGTTGGCTTGCACCACGCAAAGCGTGCGTCAGCGACACCAAACGACCCAACCTCCCCTTCGGTAATCCAGACCCCACTCACCAAACGGCTACAGCCTAGCCCTTGCACCGCAATTGGTCACAGTCTCATAAAATGGACATCAATGACTTTATTGATAAGCATACGCAAAAGGGTGTGATTGTCGAGAAGCACAATCTTCGACACTAAGCCTCTTTGGCTAGAGGAAAGAGGGAGTTGTAGGACGTCGAGGTGGGCTGTCTATGATGCCAAGGCTTCGGGGGTGGGAGCAAAATTCTCGAGCCGAGAGTGCTCGTGGACTGCAGGTCCGGGAGGCTCTGATCCAACTGGCTGCACTGAGTATGTGCAGTGAGGATAAGGCCGACGAAGAAGGGCGACGGAGTCATGGGTCGCGAGGTGTACTCGGGATGGAACTGGGTGCCTACGAAGTAGGGATGGTGTCGTAACCCCGTCACCGTTTCACCGATCTTCTTGCGACTCACATTTTGCGCGGTGATGGGACGTATCAACTCCCCAATCTCCATGCGATTGCCCTTACCAGCATCGCGCCCAATAAAGGCGAAACCACTAGATTCAAAGTCCTTTATGAAACTTGGATTGACCTCGTACCTAACAAATGTAAAGCCATTACGATATTACCTTGAATCCCAAAAATCCAACTGGTGATCATCACAAGACTAGGTGGGCAGTACGTGCTAACCTGTGTCGATGCCTGGCGTAAATGTGACCAGCGTTCACAAGGCGGAAGCTGTTGAAATGCGAGAGCAAATGAGAAAAATTCTCCTTATCACTTTCAACAGCAGCATCGCAGATATCTACGACGTTGACGTCATTCTCAGAAACTGACCCTGGAACCTGCGGTACTCTATCAGGTTTCAAGTCACACAAGGCATCAAGGTAGTCTTTCACCTCCGAGGAGACAACAAAGTTAGTTCGACGGGAGCCGAGGCGCATGGTACCACCCATATCACCCGGATTGAATTCGGGCATGTCTATTATAACCGGATACGGTGTGTTTGGATCGAACTCCGTTGAATTTGAATCCTAAAATGGGTTAGAAAGGCAAACTAGCAGTTATGGAGGTATTGACGAATAATAAATATGCTCCGATTTTCGTTTCATCTAGAACATCGGTGAAAGAGTGATGGGGGACTAAATGGCTAGATTTATGAGCAATTCCGAAATATGTTCAATTAGATGGCCGCTTACTATTTGTTTTTACTAACTAACAATGGTGAACTGAGAAGGCGCATTTCTAACCATGATTAAGAAAGATAACTCCCCTTCCATCCAAGGACATTGCGGGCGAATTCCACCACGGCCAGCTGGAAGCCAAGACAGATGCCGAGGAAGGGAATGCCGCGCTCTCGACAGTACCGAATGACGGCGATTTTTCCCTCACAACCGCGAGGACCGAAGCCGCCGGCAGCAATGACAGCCTGTGCGTTGCTGATCGACAACCAGGCTTCGTGGTACTGCTCGGGCGCCGAGAGCTCCATCGCCGGCTCCAAATCCTCAGAGTCAACCAGGTCTATTTTTAGCTTGCAGTTAACGTAATTTGCTGCATGTTCGCACGCCTAGTGAGGTAGTAGGTAAGGTGCAACTAAGACAGAGATCTGAGAAAGATGTGCGTCACTAATGCAGAATTAAATTAAATTAAATGGGACGGCGGCAGTAAAAAACGCTTGTCCACATCTAGTTTTGAAAGAGCATAGAACCTTAACACGATAATGACCGAGCAAACCAGCATTAATAGTCATCGCCGCTGGAAGTCAAGTTGGTGATAAATCTGATAAACTGATACTTGTGCATTAATAAAATCTAATTTGGAAACCAAATACCCGGTTAATGAAGCACGTGAGCAACGAAACAACTCAAATTTAGCATAAAGTATGCTTTATGTATGGTAAGGAAAGACACAGTGGTATGCCTTTAGGACGATAGTTAAAGGAAGCCTAGAGCTTTCGAGGAAAATATACCCAAGCATCCTAACTAATTGAAAAGAAACCATAAGGAGACTAGACGATAAATGCAGACAATACAATGAACTCTTGAAAACAAAACCGGATTCGGACAAATGAATCACCATTCACCGAAAAAGGTTGAGTACATTTACCCACGCCATTCCAGCAGCTGCGTATCACATTCCAGCTGGATGAATAACTAAAAGGGTGCCTGTAAAGCACAAGCCTCAGCGCCGGTCTAAAGCAGATCTCACAAAAAGCAGCAAGGCACCGAAACTTGCTAGCAACATCGCGTGACCTATGTATCACATATTCAAATAACTCTATGTTCTAATAATAAGTTAGGATAGCTGACACGTACATGTGACGCAACGGTTACGTCAGCACGTAACCTGACCCAAACTACATCAATCACGGGCATAGCAGTTTCAAGGGGACAGAAATCACCACAGGAGTTAGAGAAAGAGGCGAAAGCAAAACAGACCTTTAAAAGCGAGAGATAAGCATCACTGAGCTTGGTGTACTTGCCCGCGACAGCAACGCGGATGATTTCAGTAGCGTGCAGCATGTGGTCGACCATAGCCTGCCAGGCGGCCAAGGGCAGCTCAGGGCCAAGCTCCTTGGGCTCCAGGTCAAAATGACGCAAAAGAAGCGTGGATAAATTTTGCGCCTCCAAAGCCAATGGTACCTCACAGAGATTAGCCACGTCACGAGCTTGAATCACCTGAGAATTGTAAGGATGGAAAAGTAAGATCAAATTAACGACAATACCATTAGTTGGGTTAGCCCTTGCTGCAGTACCACTAGGCCCAGGTGTGTTAAGACACAAGGCAAGTATGCAAGGCTCAACAATAATCCATCAACATGGAGTGTACCAAACTTCAAAACTTTAATGCATAGAAGCCGAAAGGTAAGCAGTGTGCGCAGATTCCGTAACTCATTTTTAATAAGTTTCGCACTTGTTCGTAAAAACGACATGCTTAAGATCTTGGTGTACTACGGAATCAGCCGCAAGACACCACTCGATGGTGCGCTTCAAAGACAGTTGCCGAAAAATTTAATCCAATTAGACAACAGTGAAAATTCAAATTCGATGTAGTGTTCTTTAAAATGACACGAAATCTCCCGGTTTAATAAAAAGACCACCAGCCTTCTTAGGCTTTTAAATTGCACCGAACAAAGTCATTCACTCATCCCCTACTTCGAGTTGGGTTTACACCTTGCATGAAAGGCTGTCAGATATTATTGGTACGACTCAAAACTAGGACGGTAAATCCGATAGCAAATTGATGCAGGAGTTTCAGGGAGCTGAAATGATTGACAAGCACTCACATGGTCGGCAGGAACTTGGCAGAAAAGCGCTAGTTTTTCTATGACTTTTTGGGGTAGCTCACAATTACAGCGGCAGAAGAGGATGTCCGCTTGCAGACCACGAGCACGCAGCTCCCTTATACTGACCTGTAAGACACAGAACAGGGTAAACAAGGAGATATCCAACAATTTACCGATAATCTTAATTGTAGTTGCTTCAGTGAATGCACAAATCTAGTGAAAAGATACAAAAATTCAAAGGTAACTGGAATAATGGATAGGAAAACGCTATTTAAAGTGGTTCACTAAGTCAATCCCATGGAAATGCAGTTGGCTCAAACTTATGTTTCCTTAGGCCTGATCAAAAGTCCTCGCAATTTGAGCGACTGCAAATTTTACGAAGTTGTTAGGATTTTGGTCGATGACTTGCAGGAAATTTCCATTTTAGTGTACTTTCTTTAGTACAAATAAGCAAAAACGCGTGGTAGTTTCAAAAAGTTTAACCAGCTACTAGAGAGCCCCAACTCCTTAAAATGCATGTGTAAAACAAGCCAGGATTGTTCAAATGGGGAGAAAAGATGCAGAAGTACCCACCTGCGTTGGCTTCGTTTTGGGTTCACCCACAGAGGACAAATTCGGCACCAAGCTCACATGAGCGCAGCAAAAGTTCTTCGATCCAACATGGTAGAGGAGTTGGCGAAAGGCCTCAACAAAAGGCATGGATTCGATATCACCAATGGTGCCACCAAGTTCAATCACGCAAAGCTCGGGAACCTTGCCCGAAGCGTCAACTGGCATTTCAGCAACTCTAGTTACCCATTCCTGAATAGCATCTGTAACATGGGGGACGACCTAGACGAATACAATAAGAAGTCAATCGTTTGCTTAGCACACATGAATGCAACTAAAAAAGCCTGGAGTGACTGCGAGCCAGACGACTCAAAATCAAAGTACAAGCACCTCAAACATAATAAGCACACTACGACGCCCTAACTGTGTGAGTGCATATGAGCAAGTAAAAAAATCTTGCATCCAAAGCATGAGAACAAAAAGTCCAACCTGGACAGTTTTTCCAAGGTACTCGCCCCTTCTTTCACGTTGAGTAACTTGCTGATAGACTTTTCCCGTCGTTATATTATGATCCTTAGTGAGAGTAACGTTTATGTAGCGTTCGTAATTTCCTAAGTCCAAATCCACTTCGCTACCATCATCAAGTACGTAAACCTCGCCATGTTCGTATGGAGAAAATGTGCCAGCGTCAATATTCAAATACGGGTCGATTTTTATGCAGGTAACCACCCAGCCATTAGCCTTCATTATCGCCCCAACGCTGCTAGAAATGATTCCCTTGCCAATTCCACTTATCACACCGCCTGTCACCAACAGGTACTTCATAGCCGACACCACACACGCAGAAAAGAACGACATAAACCTCAAACATCCCGCCTACCTACAACAAAGGCGCTTCACCGGACAATATTGTCAAGAGGATTTAAATGGTTGATATAAACCAAATTAATCAAAAAACATACTTTTTTTAAAAGGTTTAAATTTACTTAAAGCAGCTTTAGCTATACAACAAATAGCGTATGAGCAATCGCCGATGAATAAAAACCTATTGCTGAGACATAATATACTGAAGGACATCCACTGATCTAATAAAACGAAATTTGGCCCAACAAAACATCAAGCCAAAAGCCTTTTAAGGATTTGGTTTGGGTTTATTTTGTGTAAAACTGTGGCACTTTCCTTGTTCGCATCCTCTTCCCTAAAACAGACAGGTTGTTCTGAGATGTATTTATCATTTTAGATTAATAGAAAATGGCACAGTCTTAAGCTGAATGGGATAATAGGTGCTTCTTTTTTCGGGATCTTCCACGCTCCCCTCGAGCATGAGTTTCGAGTTGATCCCCCGCTTCACGTCTAAGGTACATTTAAAACAACGTAACTGCTCCATAACTCCCTCATCTTTTTGAGCACCATTCTCGGTGCTAATCTTATTGGTTGCCTTTGAATGTGCTACTTGGTGGGCTTCTCCCTTCTGTTAGCGCGTATACTACGTCTTCGTACCGGACCGGTGGTGTACTTTAGTTGGACTGCATCATTTTGTATTGGACGGTTATTGGCTGGGCACGGAGTCCTGGGTCCTGGGTGGGAGAAGGACACGTGTATTTAAACAACTCATCTTCCCGGTAGGCGTTAGTTCGAATGTGGCTATTGTGACACTCTTTCTGCCTGAATCAGGGTAAGTGTTTACAAACGATATTAAAAGCCATTCTTTTACCCTCTTTTGAACGTAGCATGTACTCTGGAACATCATTGGTTGCAACTTCTGTGTTTTGTAGAAAGATATCGGAAGGCATTTTTATTTCACGACCTGTGAGCATCTAGAACGGTGGTGCGCTAGTTGACGTGTGGTTTGTAGTCCTGCACGCGAGGAGAGCAAGTTCTAGGCTTAAATCACAATCTCCAGGTTGTGCATCCTTGGCAAAAGCCCTCAGTAGACCGATCAGAGTGCGATTATTTCCTTTACCTGGTCGTTGCTTTGTGAATGTCCAGAAGTTGAGCGTGTGTTCGAGACCCGGAAAGCCTTGCATTATTTAGTCAAAGCCGGCTTTCCAGATTAGGGCTTTGTTAACAGTGGACCGATTTTGGCACTCCCTGCTGACAAATCCACCGTTTTGGCGCCTTGTGACTTTATGGCTTTTACCCCAATTACTTTCGCAAAGTAGTCAACCATGACCAGAATGTGTCGCTTTTCTCTCCTAGTGGATAGTAGAGGACTCATGCTATCCATACCTACTCTTTCCTCAAAGAAGTCTGTGGGCATGGGTTATGGAACGAATCATCTTTTCCACTGTGGACTCGAAAGAAGGTCCCAAGGCCCCTTTGCACACTAAATCTGTGTCAGGATCAGTACTCTGCGTTCAAAAATAGTGCTCCTACTTCAACATTGACCGTGTCCGCTGGAGTGGTCTGCGGGGCAGCACAACCGCATCATAGCAAAATCACAACGCTGTAGTTCTCTTACTAGCGTACAAGTGAACGGCAAACCTCCTCCATTGTTTTCAACTACGTAGTCATTCGATGACCCATTCACGCTGTAACCATCCTCGCTACCAGGTAGTGCCTAAAGTGATCATTCTGTGTGTAGCAAAGAGCTCAGGTTGTATTGCGTCCGGTATTCGCATGAGCGATGACGAGTCCTCCTTCTTCTTTGTCTCTTTGTTAAAGTACACCTCACAAGGCTACATCGCTCGCGTCTATATCCAGTGCAAACTGTGGAACGCCCACTTCGAAGTTTGGCAGCGCCAGGATCAGTACGGAGCAGGTGGTTCGCTTCAGCCCTCTGAACACCTCATCACGCTCGTTCGCACACCTGAAATTCTCCTTCGCCTGCTTTTCGGCTAATTTATGCAGCAGATCGACAGTCTTGGCAAAATCTTCAACAAAACGTCTGTAGTAATTTGCCAAACGTGGGCGACTGAGGAGCTCCGTCAAATTGGTTGGTGTTGACCAGGTCTTTGTTTGTTTCGCACAGTCTTCGGTGACCGCCATGCCACATGACGAGACTGTGTGTTGCAGAAGGTTAAGAGAAGGCTGAAAAAAATGGCAGTTCTTTGAGTTGGGACCAATCCAGCGTCTCGGAGGCGGTCCAGCACTTGATTCAGGTTAGCGTTGTGCTCTCGAATACCTCTATTATCGAGGTAGATTACACAGTGCTTTGCGGATAGACCGACTAGGGTCGTCCACATCAGACGTACCACGCTCCACGCCAACTCCGGTCATACAATAAGTTTCACTGTCTAGGTTTGTTTCCCCATGCAAACTTCTAACGACGTCTCCCTTTTGACATCATCTCCCCTGTAGAAGGGGAAACGATGCGGATCTTGTTGCAAAGGCTGGGAAGCCTTGTAGATTTGACACCGATTTGGTTGCACTCAGGTTAAGAAGAAAACTGCAGGAACGTCCTCCTAGTATGCCCGGGATAGGGAATAGGAGGAGACATGGGGTTTTGGGGCGTAGCGCGAAGGAGAACGACATGAGGGTGTTGGGGTTGGTCATCTGTTGGACGTCTGGTGATGCGACGTTGTGGGGTGGAGTTTGTGAAACTTTATGGTTGCAAACTGTACCAGCTGACTGAGCGAGTTGGTTGTTACGTCGCGGAGCTTATCAACCACCATGAGCGGTCGGACTCCGTGCCTGGACTGGAGAGTTATCCATTCAGCGACCCTGTTTGGAGGAGAGCCTAGAAAGGCACGCTCTACTAGATGTCGAGGATGACTAGCGCATTCCTCACCCTCCTCGCCGTGTTCTCAGTGGCGGCGGAAAAGTGGCTGGTGAGGGTCTGCTGCGTTAAGGTCTCGCAGCATTGGTCGATGTCGGAGTCGTGGGAGATCCTGGCATCGATTCGACCGAGGACAGGTCTTAGGAAAGGATGAGGAGAAAAGGACTATTCGTAGCCACTAGAGGTAGAGATAGAAGTTGAACTTTGCGGCGTTGAGCCAGTCCTCAACGTGTTCTTGCCGTCTTTGAAAGGAGGGAGGTCCGCTGGTGCTGCCACTGTTGTTGCGCTTTCCTTATGTTTACCTACCCTACGACTGCCCTGGGAACGGAGAGTTCCATTGTTCCATTGCAAGTCTTTTATTTTAGATTAATCAAAAACGGTTCAGTCCTAAAGGGAACCGAATAGTGGACTCCTTCCCGCTTGCAGGAAGTGGGATTTCCCGTCTAAACATGTTGGAATTTTGTTGTAGCCTCTCGCTGAAAAGGTACATTGAAAGAAACATAGGTATTACAGACTTATCATTTTTTTAGGAAGCTAAAATAAATCATTTCCAATCTATCTTGTTACTCTCCAACTTTGAACTTTGAATTGAAGACTGTGTTGTAGCGCATTGTGCATTGGGTGGAGGTTTGACGCCTCACGAAATTGCTATTTCTTTTCTGTGGAAGGGAGTAAAATCGAGAGAAGCACAAGGTGCCCTGGAAGGCGTATTAAATCGAGAAAAGTGATACTTTTTTTTCCTTTACAAGGAATTGCCTCATCCATACCATGCCAAATTCTTCATAACATTACGCACATCAACCTAGGCTTATTGGAATGGGAAAAGGAGACGTCAACTGCCAATTTGCTCAGGTGTCAACAATTGCTATCATCATAGGAACCTCAAGCTTCGAATTCAATGGACCCGATATTTACGATTGAGTTGTGACTCATGCACGTACTATACTTTCCAATGCCACGCTGCTGGTGGCAGGTAGCTAGATCCTAGACCTAGCACACAGTGTGTTCTCCATTGATTTCCAGTTTTTACAATGATGCAGTCTTCGGTTTATTTCAGTAGATAGCATATGCATTTATTTCTAGCAGTTTTGATGTCGATAATATTAAATTTGGTATCTTTGTAGATACATCAACTTTGCATGACATGTGCCAGTATCGGCAACTTTTCGTTGTTCTTGTATACTTTAAGCAACTCTAATGTGAGCCCAGTTAAAAAATGGAGAGAAATTTCAGCCATTATTTTTTGTGTGGAAGGCTGTCAGTGTCTGTCGCTA
Organism: Taenia solium; assembly: GCA_001870725.1. Lineage (NCBI taxonomy): Eukaryota > Metazoa > Platyhelminthes > Cestoda > Cyclophyllidea > Taeniidae > Taenia > Taenia solium. The sequence goes on along the minus strand of MIEF01010010.1, from coordinate 21,681 downwards.
GCATTGTTTTAATATTATTTTCAAAAGAATAAAATTTTAGAAGTCTACTTACACTTCAGAGTTCTGCACGTCACAAAAAACCTTTCCGTCCATAATTTTATTGAGGTTCAGACAAAATAGTTTTGCGCATTGAAGGCCTGAGAAATGTGAGTATCGAACTATAGAAGGATCATCGTGTCGCCGATAGCCCAGCACCAGCATCTGCCAACATTAACAGTGGCAGTGGCCAAACAAAACATTTCGCCTTTTGTAAATCTGACTTCTTAGGTTCGATCTTTTGTGCTTCATAGGTATCAAGTAATTCAAATAAACTACCTTTTTAATAATACTTTGTCTTAAAACCTATAGATGATTTCTTTTGTTCCACCTATTGTTGATAACCTTGAGGCGCTTGTATAGTTTGCCGGAGGTTAATATTTTGGTTTACCTATTTTTTAAAAAATTTCTTCTACAAAGATATTGTTGGAGATGTTGGTTTTTTAATGAAATGCTTCACTTGTATCAAAAGTCCAAAAGAAGGCGATGAAAGTGGCAAATCCAATAATTTGACCAAAGTCATGCTTTGGGAATGGAACGAAACGTCACCTTTTAAGTGTCAAGCATCCTATTCACATGAAAGGTTGAGCACCAGAGGTACTGTTATCCCTACAAAATGTCTCTGTCCTAGGGCTTTGTTTATTTTATTCGTAAAGACAACAAAAATAAATGTGTAGCGAAATTACTCTCAATTATGCTGTTAACCATTGTAAAAGTGCCATAAGGAAGGCCCGACACCTGTCTCCCCCAACCCCCTGCAATGCAGGTTGCATTGCAGAGTAGGCCACAAGTGAAGTGCTTCAGTGTTGTGGAGTCTGAAAAGGTGGGACGCCTGCCACCACTAACGCTGATAAACACGTGCACAGTACAAAAAGTATTGTGATTTTATACATATATCCATTGTTTTAGCAAAAATCTTCGTTACTTTTTAAAACAATGGAATTATAGGAGGGTGAGAGAAGTAATAATTTCCTCATTATTTGACAAGAAGTGTTATCTTTGTATCGCGTTAATGCTGATTTTTGCGAGGGCGTGATTGAGGCGCAAACAATGTGGGAAGAAAATTTACCCTCCTAAAGGAATCTTAAGGGGATAAGAGACTGGGCGATTAAAGGACGAATTAAGTCATGTGCATTAATGCACCATTGTAAACAATCCGGAGATACTGTTGTTAGTTCTGCCCAAACATAATTATAAATCTGATTTTTAGATAATGTGCTTAGGAAGCGCAAATATTCATTTGTAGCAATGGCATTGCTTCACCGAAAAAATACATGCTATGACCTTTTTTGGCAGCACTATAAGTCTGCAGAAATCTGTAATATCTAAGCTTACGATAATCAAAAACCTAAAATTATTGCATATAATAAGGATTTATTTTTAAATGGAGATACAGGGCAACGCACGCGCAGTTATGCGGCGTCGTCCCAAATCGTGAGAGTACGAGAATGATATCGCGCGACTCGCGAAGTGTTGCCTGATGTGATGCTATGCATGATAGTTCGGTTCCCTTAACTAGCACGCTTCCTTTTCAAACTCTTTTCGTGCCGAAATATGCTATAAAGAACTTGTAACTTTTTTACCTTGGTATACCAAAGTGAATCACCCGACGCACACGGTTTGTGAACGGATGGATTTCATACGCACGTGCCCACTTCACATGCTACCTTCGGGTGGCGTTATTGAAACTTCTTGGAGGCAGCTCACACTTGCATAAAATGACTATTCCCAGCTTCAGATTTGGGGCACCACAAAAGAACAATACGTTTTCTAACTATAAGATGGGCATCAGGGCAATTTAGGCTGAAAATAAGGAATCATTGCTCTAAATTGAACTTTTGGTGTTGAACTGATTGTAATCACACTTATGGAGTTGGAAATGTAATTAATAACTTGTACCACACACATGCAAAGAAGAATTGTTCAAAGCATGAAAACAATGGGAAACATTAATTGTTTTCTTCCTCCCCGGGGTAATCACAGTCAGCTAATGGACGGGAACAAAAACTTGTTATAGAGACAAATTACTATAAAAAACCTGCCTCGCGTAAACTGATTTCAAAGAGTGACTTGAGGGAAAAGCAGGAGAGTCGTTAACTCTAACGTATAAGAAGATGGTATAAAATGGTTGACTGCGTTTCGGAATCGACAGCTCAGCTCACAATAGTTCTAAACTTATGAGCGGAGGTCTTTAACACATATGCTGAGAGGGAATGAAACAACCGAGGAAGTTATTAAATTGATTTGCAAAATGTGAAGGTTGAAAATAGTATTGTCGAACGTGGAACTTCAATCTCCTCAAGTAGCTTTCACAATTCGAGAGCCCTAGGGTTTTCAACTCATTGGGATTAAATGCAATGCAACAGTAAATCCGCGGCAAGCTGATTGATCGAAACGATCTTGTGGAGTTTCCTTTCAATGGAAATTTCATTCCTTCCTTTATGCGCCTTTTACCTAAGCCCGCCTAGAGCCATGGGGTGCAGAGAGTAGGCATTTATAGTAAGGTGATTCATTGAATTCTCCAGTTTGCATTGTCAATAGGGTGAGGAAAATAAGACTCTTTTTTGAGTACATTTAGCTATCTGACTCCTACCACCTAATAAGGGAACTCGCCGAGTAACATTCTAATCTACACAGAATAATTTTTCCGCACTTGAATGTTTTTTGGTCGCTAGCTCCAAAATGTCCAACCATGCTAATTTTGCAGTATATTTTCAAACTCAGCGCTTTGTCGCATACCATTTTGCCATTCATTGGCCAATTTGCCCGATTCCAGTAGTGGAGATGATGCACTAAATGGAACTTTTACCCCTTAATCCCATGAATGTTTGAATTGATAAAGTTTTTTCAAAAATTATTTTATGTCAAATGTGGATCGAGTAATAATATGAGTGGAATTTTGATAGGAGGAACAAAATTAGATGTAAAAGCGGAGAATCGGAGCTGGTTAAAGAGACTAGCTTGTAACGAATTAGGTGACCTATTAATCTGAGAGCCCTTTAAAAATTTAGGAGGAAAGAGTGGAACTATTATCCATGAAAGTTTAGTTCACCAGAACTCATAAAATATCTCCAATACACCAAAATTTTTCAGCAAATACCCTCCACACTTCCAATCCACTTTTTCAGCCCACTTCAGAAGAATCTTCTACAGTTCCGCAATACTAGGAAGACAGGCGGAACGTAAATATGTGAGCAGTATTCAATAGACCAATTAAGTCAAACTGACAAAGTGGCCGTGTCGCTCCTGGCCACCACGTGTGTTATGTCAGATGGTGGCTGTAACCCCGCGCTTCCCTTCAGACAAAGCCAATTTCCCATGCACGCACGTAACGCAGATGTGAGCTTTGGCAACTGGAGCACACTTAACCCATTCTCTCATCACCATTGCCGCTGCTCCGCTCCAAAGGTTGATGTGCTCAGCGGGGAGGGCTTGAGATGGAGAGGGGGAGATGGAGGGTAGAGACAGGAGCGCTCATAACTCACACAGCTGTATAAATTGTGCACCAGAAACTATTAAGGCCAAATCGTCAAGGCAAACAGTCCTGACCCGCATGATAGCCACTGGCGAAATGCGGCTTTATTGTTCCATGCGTTTAGGGCACCAGGACTGATGAGCAATTATAATGCGCTTCTCTATCAGCTGTCTAGCTTCTCCGAACAAGCTTTCTGTGCTCGTCTTGCGACATGGTCCAGTAACATTTACGAATTCAAAAACAAAGGAGCTTGATTGAAATACAATAACACTTACTCTTGAATAAAACTGATTACCTTAAAAAGGCCAATTATATAGGCAAAATACTTGTTTATTTTTGTATTTAATTAGACTTTAGAAGAGGTAACCAAAAGCCACGCTAACCCGTAAAAATTTACGTTAATTTTAATTACTGCCCTGAGATAAAGCAATCCAAATCTTACTTTCGGGTCAAAGTGTAGGATTAGCCATATCCATAAAGGGTTGCCTCCCATCCACCACTTGTAATTTGCTTTCAAAACGTGGCCATGAACAAGAGGACAGGGCCGCATTGCAGCTGAAGAATGCTAGCGTACCCCACTGGGAACATGGTTTATGCGAGTAAAATTCCTCTAGCTCAGCCACTTTAGGCCATTAATAAACATTGAAGCATAGCCACGGTTGGATATTAGAAATCCTTATGTTTTACTGCACGTTTGAACAGAAAAGGCGGCTTAAAATATTCACTCCCACATAGCAACGATGGAAAGATTGCGTTGTTATTGGATGAATAATTTAAAGCTCTGCTGAATATTATTATCTAACGGACTTATCAAAGATGCTAGAAGAAACAATTTCTGTGCCGTTTATTAAAAACTCCTGTTGATTTGCATTTATAGAGTAATTAGGCGATATTGTGGGTTACTATGGTCCGGTGGGGTGACAAGACGATGCTAAACGATAAGATCGTGCATTTGCTGATAGGCATCGTACTCTTTCGGTGACCGAAGGCTTAGTTGTGGTTGAAATTGCTTGAGCCGTTGATTGAACCAATAGCAGTTTCTCCACACCACCTTTCTCTCAAATAATCCTCGTTAATGTTTTGGCTAAAATGAAAGCAAATCCAAGTGATCTAACAGCCACCCATCAATACAGATACAGCAATTAAAGAACATTTTGCACAACACAGTGATAGCCAACTTAGGCCCATTATAAGCGCGAAGTGCTGATCAAAGGAAGTTTATTAATGCTAACAATGCAACAGCTTTAATGAAAAGATAATCTACTGAAAAAAAATGCCAACTACTTTGATTGGTCTTAGCTTTATTAGGTGTGCTCAAGCATCAAATGATGCATCAAACCATGTCAGTCTTCTACCTATTTTTAGCAAGCATTTGGTTTAATGTGGTAGTCATTTTTAAGCTATCAAGAAATCAAAATAATGCCACTAAAGCACAATGAATCATAAAGTCCGTCATCTCACGTTCACTTTAGTGGTGTTTTTATGCTTTCAATATCGCAAATGAAAAGATGTCGTCAGAACACCCAGGCCATATGGAACATAGTTGATGTGAGCGACACCATCTTTATTTATCTTCTAATTAACATTTCAGCCTTATTTTTATTAAACCCATCGTTCCTTTTTTAGCAACTGTCTCCCCTTTTTTGTTCGTTAGGCTGGTCCGCTTCCTCATCTCGGATGGTGACTAATCCGGGTCAAGTAAGTGGGTGAGTGGGTGCAAAATTCACGTACCCTTGAGGAGTTCGCCGCACACCCTCTCCTTTTTGCCTGTATTCCAATGAGAGATAGCAGATTTTGGTTAATGAGCCAATGGCAAAATGGAATTAGGCAAAACTATGCAATTGACAAGCATTCTTTGGGGCAACGTTTCTAAAAAGCGAAAGCATTCGAACACCTTTTTTTAAATGGAGTGAAATGCCTGATTTTTATTCTATCCAGACCGCTCCGGTTTTGTGACATGGGTTTTGATTTTGGTGCAAGCATCGCCAGTACCACTTTATGGACTCGGAGTTTACGAGGCCATTTCCACCTATGCCGACATGTCAATAAGAGAGGCGTGAGAACTATTTCACTTCTTTTACGGCTAAAGGTGAAGCAATGTGTGATGCTCGAATCTCCATTGTTGATAAATGACGGTTAAGAGAAATCTTTGCACGGGTTTGTCAATATCTCTTAAGGAAGTGTCCTCGTGGTGAACTGTGTCTCCACCAAAGATGATATCAATTATTCGAAAAAGTACTTACAATAATTTCAGCAAAGGCTATTAAGGAACACTTGCTTTACTAAAATCGTACATATACAATTGTGCATTTTCATCCGTTTATTTCATATTCGTTCAAAGTCACCGAAAGCTAGTGGCCGCCTTGTAAAATTACCAAAAAGGAGTTGTGGTGTGAAGTAAATGTATTCCACGAATGTCGACTTCCCAAGACCTGAGGACCCATCCTGCTTGGGTTATTGCCAGCTATTTTTCAAGTGGCGCTGTTGCGTGTGCATCTAGTTTAAACACAGTGATCTCTAACCCTTTTAAATACCATAATTATTAAGAATTTGCTATAGAAATCGGTGCGCTTCATGAGCTAATAAAACAGTAGTTATCTTGGTGTTTTTGGTATCTCTTTAGTCCTAGTTTCTAACACCAGAAGAGTCATAATGACAATGCACATTGAGGCATTTTCCTGGATAACAATGTCTCCCATAATTTTCAGGGGTATTTCCATGGAACCCTTTAGGCCCCTAGATTACTATCAATTTAAAAATTTTGACCAGTAACTTTGAGAGCGCAGAATAAAATTTGACAAAAGCTGCGATAGAAATACGCTTTTCCCTACTGCTAAGCATGGCTTGTGTTAAAACTCAATTGTCTCGAGAGCATTCTGTTTTCGAGAAAAACCAAAGCGTTGATGTACAATTGATCTTTGTTAATCACTTAAAAGAGTTCAAGCTCCTTCAAATAACTATGCATATCTCTATGTCAAAGCTCTACCACCTAAAAAAAACACCAATCTCACATTTACGAAGGTTATACTACTTGACCGATTTGACACAACTGACAGACTAGTTGACATTGAGCACAGAGTGATTACCACTTGTTGAAAATGAACTTAGCATGCGTGATTGCGAACATGCCATTTGGTTATGAATGATCAAGTATTTGAATCAACACCGTAGGCTTTGGGGTTTAAGGTGCTTGCTAAGGCGACTTATGAGGAATAGCCTGGTAAAATGAGAAGGGGAGGAGGATTTCAGGTGGTATGACCTACATGGATGCCGCACCTCCAAGTGCCAGTAAACTTCATTATCTAACCGCAACTCGACAGTCAAGGGAGATGCTCATACAAAGGACACCTAAAATTCGACGCCTGAACACCAATCCTCCCCCCATCCCCAGAGCCTGATAGCGCGTGGAAGAGCGTGCACTGAGAAAGGGGAGACATTTTATCTGATATGCCAAACTTCTCCGTCGTGCACGCGTACCTGGAATAGACAAAAGAGATTTTTCCCACATACACACACACACACCCTCCCCCTCAACCTAGTGCGTGTGTGCCTGTTTGGAGCAATGTTGGACATATCACTTTCAATGCATCTCCTCACCATGCATGCACACACACAGACAACCATAGGGAGGGAGATGGGGAGAGCCTAGCGCCATGTGTGTGTGGTATGTGTGCGGGGTGGAGAACGAATATTGTTTTTCTCCCCCAGCCACAGCGTTTGTTTTCAATTCATGCTAATCTCCCTGAAAAGTTTAAATTCCCGTTTTACGCTTAAAGCGAACAATATTGCCACGGTGCTTCGTACGTGCCAAAGAGGAAGATGGTTTAATTAAGCTAACCGGCAATCGATGCCTAGATATCTGAAATGTTTGGGCATCAAAAAGTTAAAAGCATCTAAACTTTATCTTTCAACTCACTCTTAACAAGACACGCGGGATACAAACAACCATAGCCGCGCTCAGGTTTAAGGAGGATTATTTGTATCAAAATCAACAGCTCTTCTAGGTGATACCAATACCAACGAAAAGAACTTTTAAGCAAAGGAAATTTGAGAAGTGGGATTTGCTTTGTGTAACAGGGTGGAGGAAGTAACTGGGCTCTCGGATATCGTCGAAGCTATTTGGAAGATCAATCGCTATGAGTAAATGACAGACAGAATATTTTATGTGAAAGCATTGCTTGAAAACTATCAGCCTATCCGATACATGGGTATAACGCATAACATCGAAGGTGCGAAAACCTTACCTGCTAAACGCAACCTTGATAATAACGCGGATGATATACATGTAAAGACAAATGTGTATAGTAATAGCCAAGATATATTGAATGATCTTGATTAAAATTCTTCGGATCATTCCTTTTTCAGAAGAAGCTGTTAATGAGGTGGTGTAACGCGGGTCAACTAATATTGTCCCAAAAGCATTGATAGTTATAAAAGCTGTCTTAACATGGGAGAGAAGTTTAACCGATTGTGAAATCGGTGACAAAATGCGTCACTAATTTAACCACTGCAACAATAGATAAGTATGGACCTTAGGAGAAGATATTCTAGACAGAAAGAGAGCACATCTGATGCCTTCATAAAATTGGCAAATAAGGGCTTAGTTACAAAGTCGGTTTAGAAGGGTGAGGTGTAAGCAAATGAAAATGATCCCATCAGCAACTCTCAAAGGACAAACACACTTTGTACAGATTAAAGAGGACCCAGGTAGGTAGAGCAAGACCGAGTAAAGAAGGGTAGCTAGCGCACACGAAAGTTTGCAAGACAAAGGTCTTCTTGTATGTAGGGCAGTGGCACCGCATACGGGTGTGGAGGTCAGTGTGGACTCATGCAGAATTACACACGAAGCCCACATTTCAACGGCTGGTGATGTTCCATGCTGAATAAGCGGCAGCGGTAGTGGTGGTAGTGGATAGCAGCTGCGGCCCACCTGGATCACTCTCTTCCCTCACACAGGTAGCACACGTGCGCATCTGTTGCTAAAGTGAAGGAGTTGTCGGACAAGAGTCACTACCGTCGCCCGACTCCCGCCATAGCAACAAGGGATTACACACTACTATGTCCTACTCTTGCGCATGGCCTACCCGCATCTGTAGCATTCCAACAGTTCCTCTTTTTATTGATTGAAACAAGGGTCTGTTCTCGATATACTCGCTTAACTAAAGAAGCTACCACTTCGAGAAAAAATAACGAAGGCCGTCACTATAACTATGAGTAGGTAGGAGTTGAATTTTATGCAGAGACATTTGAGCAATCTATGCACATCTGTGGACTTGAAAAAATGTAAACACATTTAAAACAGGGTACGAAACCATATCCAGAAAAATGAGTCCTTCAAATGTACTGTATGCGTGCTTTTTATGAGAACTAAAGGGCTGTGCAAGGAAAATTGTAGCGTTTGTACCTACAGAAGGTGTAAGAAACTACTTTTCGGTAGATTAGTGTCCACTGGTGAGGGTCAAATTTGAAACACAAATCAAACACTAAGCTGCCTATTGGCATTTTGATGATCATCTCCCAACTTTGGAAATACTCTCGTGAAACACTAAATGTCAAGTTACGGATGGCCTGATAGGCGCACCACTTAAAATCAACAGTAAAAAAAGGCGACGAGGTGAACATGTTTAAAGAATAATTTATTCTTTGGGCTTTTTATTATCTCGATAGCATAGCAATCACATTTTTTGATTTAACCGGCGATCAAACTTTGTCCCAAGACTGAATACGATGCCTTTATTGGTAAACAAATTCATTTCCATTATTAGTTGTTAGTAGAGTTGCCACTGATACGTAAGATGTCCCTTAACACTCAAGTGGTTTTAAACATAATAAAAGGCAGAAAATCGATAGAGAAGCTCCAAATCCTGTTGGGCTAAAAGCAACTACCACCTGTGCACATGGAGAAGCACGTGCGTGCTCGTCAGAAGCGCTTCCCTTACATGCACCAATCGGAGTGGAACGATCTGCGCAAGGCTTCCCGTTGTCTTCTAATTGGCCAATAGGCGCCAATAGGCACAGAAGGCGAATAGCGGACTCACACAAACATCAACCCACGGCCTTAAACAACATCGTTATTGTTCTCAATGGCTACGGAGAAGATTATGTCCCTAGACTACTTAAAGTCAAACACTTCTAATAGTCCCTTTCAGCCCAACTTCATTACAGCACCTTCTAACATCTACTACAGTGAAATGCCAGAATTCACAGCATCTCGAGTGACGGACAATGGAATCTATTCCAATCCCGTAGCATACGTTCAAACTGCCTACACGAAACATCCATCGAACGAAGGGTACACACCTAGTTGGGGCTGCGAAGCTCTTAGATCGGGCTTTTACGATGAGAGTCTTTCAACGCCAGCTAAGCTCCCAAATTATCAAGGCGGCTGGAAGGTGATTCCACGTGTTCAGGAAAATTTATACAGTCCCAAGTCGGTTGGTTCGAACGCTACTCCAATAATGAACACGATAACGCCCTCTGAATGCGAGGACGAGGTAGAGGGAGAGGAGGAAGGCGGGTCTCTCAGTGGTGAGTCATGCTCTGAGGAACTCGCCGAACGCGGTCCCATATCTATCTACGGTCAGAGTACTTTTGCACAGGATTGCTGCACACCCTGCACGACTACCTACACCGGCTCAGCAGCGGGGGGAGATTCTAGAGGAGTGCACCAGTACGTCATGGAGACTGAGGCACATCCAAGGACCGCATTTGAATTGCCTGTCAAGACAACCGGAGTAAGTTTCGTCACTGGAAATAATCTACAAATTACAGCACGGGATAATTTTGCGCAAATTAGTAAATTTTAGAGTGATTGATAGAATTACATTCTATGGTGCGTCATCGAGTTTATCATGGATGCATTTAGAATTAAACGCAGCTGATTATTAGATGCAAGCAAAGCACTTTGACAAAAGAGATTACTGCACTTAATAGTTTGGGACCTTAATTCAAACAGTAGTTTCTTAAAACTTATCTTCTAGAGTTTTGGAAAATTAGTGAATTTCAAATTTTAGAAGACGATGTATTTTTCAACCAAACTTACTTTCCACGTTTCAATCCATTATCCCCTGCTGCTTCAAAGGCAGTTTTTTCATTAAATAACCTCTTTAGAATAAGTGAGATTTTATTTCCTTATCTTGACCAAACGCCTTATTTAAAACGGTACATCCCGATCCGACTGATTAGGACCTGCGGCCTTACCGAGCATACTCCAACATTTCAAAAGCTCAGCCACATGGTGATGGGACGCTAAGATCTACAGCAGACTTCAAGGCTGTAAATTATTTCGTACCATTGCAACTCAGAATAGAAAACCATATAGTTATTTAAAAGTTCACGGAAAAACCAACACAGGAACTACTTTTAATGAACTTTCATGCACGCTTAAGAATTAATGGAGAATAATGTCAAGGATAGCGTTCGAGTTTTCCCATCAAAAACTTTGGGAAGGGGCAATTAATACAAATCACTCTTTCATACCAAATCCAATCATGCCGTTTCATAAATGTGCTAGTCTTCCTTAAAAAGATGCGTCAGGTATTGAGAGTTCTTCATAAATGTAACGTTGAGAATTAAAAAAGGAACCGTTTAGTTACAATTGGTCGTGACTCTTTTAGCCAAAATTTTAATGAGATCATCAGGTGATGTGAACCCTTTTTTCAAACTATATTTGTTGACTCGGAACTTTTGAGGCATCTTCGATTTGCCAACTATAAGGAAGAAAATTACCATATTTGAATTTGATTATCACTACTTCAAGTCACTTGCCCGTACACACAAATGAATTTTGGTTGAATAAGTGTGACACCTGACCACCCGAGGCAAAACATTCGACTGGCTCTAAGAGGAATGTCATAATTCCGCTGACGAGACTTGAACAGCTCAAAAACGAACCGACTGGGGCTGGAAGTGCGTAGTTATGAGTTGAGAAAAGGGCAATAATTTGTTCGCTGGTCATTTGGCTTCCACCTCATGGCTGTCTAATCAAACATAATGTCGCCTCACACTTAGTACGGAAGTGGCGAAGTAGGTGAACTGAATAACCAATATAGATGAAGGATCATGTAAATGGACTGAAAGGAGTCCTAAATTCTACTGGTAAATGCCTCGTATAAGACCTCATTACTAAATAACTGCATTGAAATGTGAGAACTTGTAACGGTGTCAGCCCCCATCTCCCTGGAGTAGTTTAAAAGGGCATTAAAAGTAGCGGTAAACTAAACGGGCATAACTTCATTCACCATTGCTTGTGGTAATGTTCGATTTGAATAACAACATATTTATTCGTTGTATGGAGCACATGCTTACTGCACAGAGCATTTAACTTAACAACCTTCTTAAGTGTGCTACCCGCTGTCGGTAAAATATTGAAAAACTTGTTAAGTTATAGTTTTGTTATTAATAGTTACATTTTAATTTTTTGGAAGTAACCTTGTTCTTTTAGTTTCGGCTTACAAACCCTAAAGGTAGCCATTGTGAAACAGTGATTGACAGCATTAAGCGAATGGGGAGGAGGGGACGTAATGCTGCCTTAACGTGGTTTTCGCAATTGTTTTTCAACACTTCTGCCCCAGGCTAATGGGTGTAGACGCTAGGCAGAAAACAAATCCATCGTAAGAGACTTTAGATCCCAGTGTCTTCTTTTGTGCTCGTGTAAACACCCCGCGGATGATTATATTATTTCGGAAACTTTTAGTACTCACACGCACTAGCTGGAATAATAGGCATAGGAATAGTTGGTTCAATTCTACCTATTACAAATTATGTAAACAAAATCCTTTTTTGAAGGTTATTCATTGATCCCCAGAAAGGTTTTCTGACGCAACTCTTTTCTATTTCGACTCATCAAGCATGCCTTTGGGGTACCTTTTCAGAGCAACAAAGACAGCCTTCCTAATGTTTTCGTAAAACGGACACTCAAGGACAGTTGCCATTTCGTTTTAGAGGCAGGTTTTAAAGTTTCAATAGCTATTTTTTAAAGAGACATTAACGACCTCAGGAAAGAGACTTAACTCTACATCGAAGGTGATACTGTGCGTGGTGTAGTGATGCACAAGCAAAAATCCGTACCAAAGTAGTAACCGTAATTGAATGTACTAAAAAATGTATCACTGAGTTAAAATAGGAAAGTTTCGTCTCCTAGAAGGCGCTACTTTGATTATTATTCTCCTCAAAATTAACAAACGACGTAAAATGCACCATAAAATGACTTATTTTGCTTGCTTGGGGAATCAATTATTCCTAAACCGCATGGAGAGAGTTGGAAAGATGGTACTGTGACAGGGCAGATAAGTAATGGGACAGTTGGAGAGCATTGTCAGTTGCCCGGCCATTCGTCTTATCTGATGTGCACGTCCTCCTGTAAACTGCGCAATAGGGCCATCTCACCAGTCTCATCAACGCCTCAGCTTGCTAAGTTCTTAAAATATCCACTCGAAATCTTCGTCTAGTGCACATGACTCCCGTTTAAACTAATATAAAAAAGTTTTGGAAACTGGTTTTTAAATGGAGGTTTGATTTTAACTCTACAGGTACCATCATCCAAGTCTGAATTGGAGAAGGTAGTTGCATATCCCTCACAAAATGGAGGATTCAGTAATGCATCAATTCAACACTCGAGTGCCTCTGAGGCACCAGCCGGCAGCGGCAATCCAATGAAAAAGGAAGAGCGTGTTAAACGGCCGATGAATGCCTTCATGGTCTGGTCCCGTGGCCAGAGGCGGCGCATGGCGCAAGAAAACCCCAAAATGCACAACTCCGAGATCAGCAAGCGTCTGGGAACGATGTGGAAGGCACTAAATGAGGCAGAGAAAAAACCCTTCATTGATGAGGCGAAGCGCCTAAGAGCAAATCACATGAGTCAGTACCCCGACTACAAGTATCGACCTCGAAGGCGACATCGCCCACTGGAGAAGCAGAAGAAGGCAGTTGCAGCGATGGCTGCTGCAGCCACGGTGAGCAGTCTCTTTTCGAGCTCTGCCGTCGGGAATCTCACTGCACCCACGGAAGGAGGCTTTTTTCCACTGCGACATCCAGCGGTGCCCTCAGCTACGGAATATAGATCCTATCACACGAATGCTCCTTTAGCCTACAATGCATTTAATCAGCCCCTTCAACTACAACAAAAGCATCACCAACAACAGCACCAGCATCATCAATTCCACTTGAGCCCCTATGAAGAAAAATTCACCCAATATAATCAAAGTAGGCAACCCTATGAAGAATTTCAACTTATAAATAGTCCCGGATACCCTAGTTCAAACACATCAAACAATAAGAATTCTGAAACATTCCATGGACAGCATGATTTTTCCAAGTCATCACTTCACGCCGGCAGCTGCACCAGTAACTACCCTTCCTATTCTTATACGACAGATCAGGACGTTAAAGCAGATACAATGAGCTCAGAGCTTGATTCAAAAACGGCTGTTATGGCAGCTGTGGCTGCAGCGAATTATGCAGCTTCTAGGCTAGCCTATTGTGGATCTAGTGAACCACCTTCTACCTACTGGGACGGTTGGTGGAAGGAAAAGTCGTTGCCGGCAAATGAAGGAAGCACTTGGGACTCAGGCTCTAGTCAGTGGGCAAGGGCTCTGGAAGAGGCGCAGAAATTTGAGCAAGAAACAGACCTCCAACACAATAAGTTGAGCGATTCAAAGGACCCCTCCTCCCTGTCTTACCTCTCTGCATACTTTAATGGATTCGGTAGCATGATTGGCCTGCGAGACAGCAATCACGTTTTGTGTAACCAAGGAGGCAGCCAGGAACCCGAGGCACTATCAACCTTTTCAACACCTTCATCAGCTTCTTCTGGACATGAACAGCAGCTTCAGCATCAGCGACAACAACAGCGCCACCTGGTCACGCAACCTAGCGCTAGGCCTCCCGCTACATCCACTGACGAAAGAGCGTGTCCTTATACTAATCCAATTTACGCAGCTTTTAGTGCCATGGCTGGACTGCCTCAAATGAAGCCTGAAATTAACTATTCTTATCCTTCCTCTCCCTCCAAAATCGAATAGACAGGGTCCCTCTGTAAAAACGCCGTCTCTCCACAGTGTCTTTCCATCACGATTGTCGGCTCATATCGCACACGAATGATCCCTGGAACCCTCGAACTACATCTTCCCATTCCGTTGGTTCAGTGGGTTAAGGCTATGTGTACACCAGCTCCTTTACTGTGATGTGCGTATTTATGTTTCTCTGAAAAACAAAGAACTGTACAGTGAGAGATTTAAAGGCTTAAAAAGGCACTTTTATAGGGCAGTGAGGTAAACCTAATTTAAAAGTGATGACGAAAAGATCATGAAGGCGAATTAATATTTCTCATTTACATTACTAAGTAGGTGTTTTTAAATGGAATTGTTGCAACGGTTAAATATGGACTAAGGATGGGAGCGAATTACTATCTCAGTGTTTGCTTTTAAATGCCCGCACTTTTATGAGTGAGTAGTACTGGGAAATACACTGAACGAATAGTTTGCTATGGTCATCCTCAACGTCACACGCATTCATGTCCAGTCTGCAGAGCCCATAGATGTCTAATAATACTTTAAAGAAAACATGAAGATGCATTAGATGAGTATATTTATTTTAGTGTATTTTGTTTTATCTTCTGTACTGCAAAAAACTGAGAACCTCAGAGACTCGCCATTAACAGCATCCAATGTATGTGTTATCGCTCTAGGTGAGGACATGTTGTCCAAGTTGTCAGAGGGCTGTTCACTCAAGCATGCGAACTTCTCCCTCTCGAAAAAGCATCGCTGTCTGCTCATATGGTGGGCGGGAATCACGCACTATGATAACTAATTTCGCTTGAACAAATAATTCTAGTAATTCCTGTAATAACCTGGAGCACAATCACTTCGTATTGCAAATGCATCTTTGTTGGCGATTTACGCTTGCACGTGCATTAACATTTGTGTAGAAATGGGAAAAGTAATTTTACCGACCAGTTGATTTGGAAGACGATTGAGATTCATGCTCTATTGTGAAACTATTATACATAAGCGGATACCTAAGCATTATTGCATTGACAAAGAGCTCATAGGAATCCCTCCAAATAAGGCTAATTGCTCCGATGGCCAACTAAATAAATGAACGCCGAATTGGCTGGAAATTGCACATGCATCTTATCGCGGAATCTTGCCAATGCCACTAGAAGTGATATGGAGATAGGAGGGACGGAGGGAAGGTGGGGTAGAAATGAGGTAGTATGTGAGACTGAATGCGACTGACAGTCTTATGAACGCGCTTATTCACACGACGAAGATGTGAAACGAAGGGGGAATGATTCTTTATTGTAGTGATTTTGGAGGCGAGGATAACAGCATGCTCGTAGATCGGGGTAATTATTTATAGGACATTCCTCTTGCATCTCGTCTTAAATACCTGGTACATATGTTGCGTCAGTAAATTTATCGCCAAAGTCACCTTTGGCTTTCAGATTTGTGGAAGTTCCCTGAAAGTGTGGAGAGTAGATAAACTTCACATTTTTCCTGGGAGTATGGAATCAATTTATGGACAGGTCTCTTAGTTTCTGTTGCATTATTGTATGCTGCGAGGCGCAAAGAGAATCACTGCGATTATGGTTAAAGCGTGGCAAAATGGATAATGCTAGTGACAGACGAACTTCTTCGCCAGAAATGGCTCTCTTCAGAAGCACAATTATTCAAATGAGGAAAGTAGAAGCATGTGATGAAATGCCTCAGTTGATGGACAATAATAATCTGCAGGTCTTGAAGACGTTTATCGAAACGATACCTTGTTGCGCACTTGGCTAGTGCGCGTCCAAATTTAACGAATTCGATATAACACCAAAACTCATGAGGTAAACTCATCTTCCCATTAAAAAAATATGATTTACACTTTTACGTTGACTTTTAAAAATAATCGACTCAATGCACCATATATGCTTGGCACCTAGTGAAAATAATGACCCGGATTAGTCCATCATAATTTCGCAAAGCTGGCATTCGAAATAGTAATGCGGACCTCTGTGAAGCAATTGTTGAGATGCCCCTCTGCATAAAGGCCTGTGGCCAGTTCTACAAATGCGAGTCACTACTTCAATTAAGTCTATGCGCTTCCGTCCTAGCATAATGTACCTCTATAGAACTTTCTATTCTGACTTAGACACTCATGCTTAAAATATATTGTCCTATAATTTTCAAAGTGTCGGCATATAATATTTTGCAGTCCTCCTAGAGGTCATATGCCTTGATTGCATACCAACACAAACAAAAAAACTACTAAAAACTCCCCTAGTTCTGGAATCAGCAATAGAAAGTCCCGACTTGGGAACTTATTCCTGTGGATACTAGGAGGGAAGGGGGGAAGGTGTACAGTTCATCCCCAGATACCCCTGTAATTTAAGACACCAGATTACGGAATCCAATTTCGCCTAGTATTAATGCTATTTCCCTTCTCCATGCATCAATCTAATTGCGATGCATGATTGTTGGCCTTTTGTGTTCATATTTGCCAGGTGGCCATTGCTAGTGCATGCTCATGCCTTGCAGATTGAACAGTGAGTAATTGCCACTTTTGTGAAGCCTATCCAAAAAGATTACGTTACTTGGTTAATAAAAAGGAATGCTGACAAAATATTACAGCTGGTAAAGTCTTTTTCAGCAGAAAGTTTGACGCAAGGTTTTAACTGATTTGAATACAAAAATAATCTTGTTGAATAAATTCAAAAGGCGGGACACTTGAATTAAATGATTTAGTAGATACAGGAACCACATTTAACACCATACTTGTCGCTTCTTGCCCTCCTATTCAACATTGAATTTCATGCAAATAGGGTAATACGCAAAGATACAACAGAAATATTTGTTTGCCTACATTTGTCGCTGGTGAATGTTTCAAATCTATAAAAAACACCCTCTAGAGAAAGCACCTTCAATAAAGGAATCTAAGCATGGATATGCGGGTGAAGGAAAGCACTCTTTTCTGCTTCAATAAGCTACAATTTCTTTTTAACTAGCCTAAAGTCCTGTTTTGGCTAGAAACACTCATTAAAGATACTCCTGTTAGAACACCTCCGGTGTGAGGACAAATCTCGAAGGCAAGACACCATGAGTGGACGTACGCGCATTATTTTGCTTCGTCGGCCGCTTCGCATTCGATTGAGATAAACACTTCGCCACCAGCCACCACCAATAGGGGAATGTCTGGTTGTACTTTTTATCGGTATGCCACCCGAAAGTTAATTTGGCACATTTATGAGCGTTTTGGAAATGAATATACTTATATTTGAAACACCAATTTGGAAATTGCAAATTGAGTTGTCCGTGGAAAAAAATGATTTAAAAACACTGCTGACTTTTAATAGGGGAACTACTGAAGGAGTACGAGGCTGGCAGAGAAAAAGCATAATCGCATTACTGGAAAAGGCGTGTTTGACACATGAAAAGTGTAACATTTGGAGCTGCGGTGATCCATCGATTTGGGAGTCGTGTTCCGCTTGTTTGATCACTCTTTGTCCGGGGGCAACAATGCGTTTCCCCACTGCTCTCCCCCCGTCCAGTTGCCGGACGCGAAAATCAGGTAGGTTTCCCACTGAATAAAAAAAAAACTTAAATTAATAAAAATGACTTTTAAATCGTATTCCTTGCTTCCTCTTATCACTTCGCCGAATACGGAAGAATGGGCATTATAATTTCGAATAACTGTTCGAAAGGACAAACCTGGAATTGCGGCATTAGGAAATGGAGTGTTCACTCCAAAAAATGCTTCCTTTGAAATTGAAATTTATGAGTTCGCCATGAGTTGTTTGACAGTAGAAGAAGAACATCATTCAACTCACTACAAGAAGCGTATGAATGAAGGTTAAGATTTTGGCCGTCGATTCACTTGCAGTAATGGCACACACTTCCGCTTAGTGTTTACAGTTTTTCAAAACTCCGTAGACGTAATGTAACCGAAATGATTATTACTTGGACAATGTTTTTTTTAGTTCATTTTTAATCCACCAACATTTTAAATAAATAAATAATAAGCTGGCCCAACCATGAAGATCAGGACCGCAGCCAAGAGAATAAGTTTCTAGATGGAACCGGGACAATGACACGGAATCTGGAGGTGTTTCAACCCTAACCCCGTGAATGGCCATGCATCTCACTCAGTGGAATAATTGTCCAGTGAATACCTTCAGAGAAAATCGCCGCCAATTCTACTCAAAGATACCTTCCGTCATTTAATTCTTTAGCACATCAGATACGCCTTTGAGTTGAGAGCTATAGTCCTGCTAATATAATCGATTAGAAGGGAGAGATAACTCCAAGGATTTCTCGATGCCTTCTCACGATTGCAATAAACGCACGTCTTGGGAGTGCCAGAGCGGAGATACCATCAGTAGCAGTGGTGGCTGGCGGGTGGGTAAAATCGAGGTTTGTAGGCACTCTCGAGGTGGGCGTGCACGCGCACGTGCACAGATGTGGTCCAGGGAGGGAATTGAAGGGAGTGAATTCGGGAGGGGGGGGGGGTTAAATAAAAGGTGCACCGCTGTGGTGATCGACCCACCCTTGGAACGTCGACCACCGGTACTCAAGGTCCTCAAACTCCAATAACGGCAGCCCTACCGACTTGCCATTGTTCACTCTTGATGCGTTCTCGTGCATCCAGCCCGAATGAAGGTACATTTTAAAACAGAGTAAAGATTCTATATCTGTAAGAGGTGTGAGCCAACGCAGTAGCGGTAGAGGATAACCTGTTCGTCTTGCTAGATTTAAATAACTTATATACCACTATGCGTATACCCTCCTCCCAGAAATAACGCCTTCTTCTTAAATAAATCTAGGGAAGTGAAGCGCTGAAAGCAAGGGTCCCCAACCTTTTTCCTCGTCTACTGCTTATGGACCTATGAATTGTGCAGAAGCACTGTTACTCGTTTTAAGACACAAGGCAGTCTTTAACTTAGGCCGTTTTCGTTTGTTCAATCACGAGTGCACGAAGCTCTAAAGCACACCGACTCGCTTCACATCAATGTCCACCGTACTGAGTGACGGCGACAGTAACCATTAGTGGCACTAGCCTACGAACGCTAAGGGACGCCTGAGAAAAGGTTAACCAAGAGCAAGCCGCGGATCAAGGCATCAGAAGTGCAGCAAATGGCCAAACAGAACTGATACAAGACATCACACCCATGGCTGCACATCTTTTGCTATGCCTCTATGCATCGACGCCAAATAAACAACTTATGGACTAAAAAATTAGTGAAAAAGTTGGGTCATTTAAGATTCATTATAGTAAAGTTTGGGAAAAGAGGACCGAAAGCACTAGTACGAAGGGAAGCACAAGACTCACCAGCGAATGGTTGAGTCATAACTAAATAGCCAGGTCCAAGAACCTGAACACTCCCTCTAACCCAGGTTAACGTTGAATAGTACAGTGAAACATGATTAGAGAAACGTATATGAAAAATTCAGAAAAAATACAAGAAGCAGTTAAAAGGAAAGAACCAACCATCATTCTATTTAGTCTTCTTATTTTCTGTCATTTTTTGTTCTGGAAGATGGCAGTTCCAGTAGTAGATTATCTGAACTGAGAGCACAATGTTAACAAAAGAACTAACAACGAAGTTCAAAATGACAAGCATATCACCGGTCTCCTGAATCGATGTGAAAATACGAGCAAGCGAACCAGCAGCCATAAGCCAAACGGAGATGGCTGATAGTTGACCAGTGCTACCGTTTCGAAAATTTGCGTAGATTTGTAGGCCCTAAAGACACATCATTAAAACATTGGTGAATACAAAAAATTACCCTGGAAAACAGAATAACAGGCGTATTTGCTGCCTGCATCAAGGTAAGCAAGGAGAGTTCGACCGCAGGTGACAGAGTGTATGCGACAAAGCAAACGTAGGTACTAAGAAAAGCCAACCCACAGAGATACGACATTTCCCAAGAGATAGTCAGAAAACTTATTACTGCCGATTGTATCAGCAGAAACGTCGCATCCCCATAGGTACTAAAACAATCAAATATGAAGTGGCGTGTACCTGAAAGGGAATTTATGATAGATGGAATAAGAACTTGTTGCTGTATAGCACAAGAGTTCCAAAAGTCCAGCTGGTATGCTGAGGCCCTTAGCACTCCCTGCTTTCAAAACTTTTATAATTTGAGGCAATTTTACTGAGGGGATTGAGATTAAAAACAGAGACATACCTAGCGTTGCGCCCACAACAATTCCATATCCTAAACATTTACTGACGAGCATTTTAAGGCAATCAACTACAGAGTTATAGAAGTAAATAGCATATACCATTGAAGAAGTCGTTGCCCTTCCTGTACTCAGTAATACAGATTTCGGGCACCAGAAATAAAAACGCTTTAACAACCACACTCTCCATCGGCAGTGACGAAATTAAGAAGGGGCGGTACCACCAGGACCCGATAAAACAAAGTAGGGGGAGATCAAACACTCTATACAAATAGTTATAAGCCATCCTAGACAGCAATTTGCCTAGATAAAGTTTAAATTGTTTTAAAAACTAAATTCTTCTTACAAGTGCGCTGGCGCTGGCTAACCAGAACATCAGTCTAAACCCATCTTTCACACGAAAATCTTGAAACAAGTAAAATCGGTCCAACTTGGAACTCTGTACCGACTTACTTCAACTCGTTACAGTTGTAATGAGCCATTGTTATGATCCGTTGTTTGCATAACGCCTTTTCGGTTACGGGAACGTGGCTGGCCATGTTGCCTTTAATGGGTGGGCTGGCCTCTGGACCGAGACAGGAACATCAATTTTTTCCACGTACCAGAAAGAATGCGCTACCTGAGCATTGTGCCTGTATATGTGTTCAGTAAATCACAGGTGGCTAAAAGTGCGGATGGAAGTAAAATTATGCAAATCATCGAATCACTGCAACTTCGAATGGGCTGAAAGCGTTGAATCATAAGTTTAACAAGAGTAAAACATGTAAATTGGCAAGATGCCTCCAAAGGTGCCTGTTGAGCTTTAAGGCTCCCCTGAATACAAAAGAAGACTTAAAGCCTAAGCAGAATATATTTACATATATATGTATGTATTGTACTACTTTGTTTGTTCGAATTGCCGGTTCCGGTCACTTGGGTGACCATATTGTACCGGACGGTTGGTAGGCCTCCGGGCCATGCCAACAGCTCTCAATACCTCTGTTTGCATAATACATATTCTGTCTAAG